>OZ030395.1:35616952-35791952 GCA_964023965.1 Melinopterus prodromus
CGTGTATCCTTTTATGTGAAATTATTAGTTAGCAACGTTTTGGCATGTCCAGGGGATCAATTCTTAGCCTGGCGTGACTTCACGAATGCGAGAACTTGCATATCATACGACCTTGGATGCAATCAGTTCAAACCGTATTCTATGGGCAGTGTATTGTCCTTTACTACCGTTGGAGTACGTACGTTATGTTATTGCGCACGTACTCTAACGGTTAGTAAAGGACACTGCCCATAGAATACGGTTCGAACTGATTGCGTCCAAGGTCATACGCGAGTTCTCGCATTCGTGAAGTCATGGCAGGCTAAGAATTGACCCCCAGATCAGTCATTACCGAGCAAACTAATAATTACCACATAAAAAGTTATACGAAATGACTGAAAACTATTTATATTATAATCGTCATAGTAATATTTATAATAAATAATTTGATATAGTTTTTGAAAAAGTAGTTTTATTATTTAAAGATTTAAATACAGAAAGTGTTTTAAAAAAATTTATAAGAAGATAATTCAGGTAGGTTTCTTTCCACGATCAATTATCTCTCGTTGCCATGGTACTTCACCCTCTGGACTCGTAAAATAATTTGCCAAAGAATCTCTCAAATTATAAAGAACCCTTGACGCATTATTAGACGCAAGTCTACCAACGGACAGAAGTTGGATATTATTTAGCTGTTCTCCAGCATTCTCATTATTAGCAAATACTTGCGAGCGATACTTTCCTGGAATTTCTTTGTTTACAAAATTATGTAAACACACCACTGCTTTTATAATTGTATCAACATTAGATACGTTGGTATTGATGGGTGTTCTTAAAATACGCCACCTCGTTACCAATATGCCAAAAGAATTTTCAATTGTTCGTCTGGCTCTACTTAAACGATAATTGAACACTTTTTTCTTATAGCTCAGTTGTTTACCGGGATATGGACGCAAAATGTGGTCTTTTAGTGGAAAAGCCTCATCGGCGACAAAACAATATGGCATGTTAATATTGGTGCGAGGTAATAGACACGATTCGGGCAGCTGCATGCTACCATTATCCAAACTTCTCCCTAGCACCGAAACTTTAAAAACTCCTCCATCACTTTGGGACCCATAAGCACCAATATCAACCATAGTGAAATTGTAGTCTGCGTCACATGCTGCCATCAAGACTATACTAAAGGTTTTCTTATAATTGAAATATTCAGAACCTGAATTACCCGGACACTGTATATTAATGTGCTTGCCATCCAAAGCCCCGACGCAGTGGGGAAAATTCCATTTCTTACAAAAACCTTCGGCAATATCTTTCCAATTGTCAACTGAAGGTGATTTTAGGTATACACCTGACAATTCCTGCCAAATCGCATCACACACTTCTATGATAATCTTTTGTACTGTTGTTGCCCCAAGATGGTATTGCCATGCTATGCTTTTCATAGATGAACCTTGGGATAAATAACTGTAACATAACATTCTAAATAACAGGTACAAGCCGCTAATACAATCATTAAAACCTACTGGATCGTTAAGGCTAATCTTTGCTCCGGAGATATACCATCAGGCAACACCTTTCTAATTAAATGAGGCCTAATCATGTCTAATAATTTATTAAAGACAGGCACTGACATCCTGGTATATTTGAAAAATTCCTCTGCGTCCAACAATTTTAGTTTTAAGAAAGTGCGAGTATAAAACCCATCTTCTCGCCGATATCTATTTATTTCTCGTGTTTTATATCTGCGAACTCTTTTCAGTTTTTTTTTTGACTCTATCCACTGTTTTCTGTATAATAACAATGTTAACATTGATGCTGCTATCACTTTTACATGTGTAGGATCCATTTTAATTTAAAAATGTTGACGGTGTAATGTGATTTGTCCACGGTCTCTAGGTTAAGTTGTTTGTTTGGGGGTTTCTTTAGCGACTCTGTAAATAAAACAGGACAGCGACGTTACCGATGTAGATACTGGCATTACGGCACTATAACATACCCATATTTTCTTACGAGTGCGATTGCTGTTGCGATTACGGTGACGGTTAAGTTTACGGCACTATAATCTGCGCTTAAGCCGGTGACATAATACGCAAACGTTCCTACGCATTGACGTGTGTTAAAATGAAATAGCAATGTTCTTTATACGTCTGCTGTACAAAGTCACTGTGCCTTTTATAAACGCAGGTCGGTTCTTAAAGTTCTAAAGTAGAAATTCTAACCTCTAAAACCTGTCAAAACAACGAAAAGGGAGACCCTAGTTATGTGCTTTAAAATGTTTTCTTTGAAAAGAAAGGCTCTTAATAGGAAATGAATGGTGATGTTGATGAATGTATTGAATTATTTTCGTCGAACCAATGAAGATCTGTCTGAAGTTAATCATATTGAAGTAAGTATTTTTATTTTTAACGTTTCAAGCCAGAGAACAAGCTGATTTGTCTAATTTAGAGAACCGCTGAGGCCTGTGGTGTTACTGTGAGAGCAGTCTATCGCAGAAAAGCACGTTTTAGTGATGCGGAAAAGGCAGGTCCTTCGATATCTTCACCTCACAAGGCAGTGATTTTGTGAAGGCAGCCGTACGGAAAATTTATAATAAACACCTAATTGTAAGTAAACATTGTGATCTCATATATTTAAGCATCTCTGGCATTGTTCTACCTTCACACAACATTGAGAGCGCTTTTGACGCCATATGTATGACATTGAGTTTTTATCAGATAATTACTTTTAGTGCTGCCTATTACACTAAAAGCTTTAACTGAAGAGCTTCGAGAAGAAGAGGTATTTGATGTCAGCCAGGCAAGCCTCTATCGGTTATTGAACTCAATAGGTTTTTCCTACAAGATAGAGGATCAACGGAAAGGGTTACTGAAACTACCTCACATTTCATCACTAAGAGCACATTTTTTAAGGGAGTATGTAAATAATAAAGAACATAATTTATATGATCCTGTATTTTTAGATGAAACTTGGATTTTTGCAAGAGGATCTTCCAGAATGAGTTGGCATGATGATAGTGCAGAGTAGATTAGGAAAAAAACCTATGGGAGAAGGGAAAAGGTAGATTCTATTTAAAATTTCGTTATAATGTTAAAACATTAACTTAAACTTAATTAAAATTAAGTTTCTATTTGCAATTGTAGATACGTAATTCTGCATGCTGGAAACAGTACTTAAGGGATTTATTAACGGAGCTGCGTTATTATTTTCATCTACATCAAAAGCAGCCGATTATTATGACAACATGAATTCCGACCTGTTTAGAAAATGGTTTATGGAGCAGCTGCTGCCAAATTTAGAATCTCCAAGTTTAATAGTACTTGATAATGCCTCATATCATTCTAGGTTGAAAGAAAAAATTCCAACAGCGAGCTGGCGTAAAGCAGAGCTCCTACGGTACCGTACATATGAACAACATACCATATGACCCTCAAATGCTTAAAGTGGAATTATATACATTGGCAAAAAGTTATCCAAAGACAAAAGTTTACGAGATTGATGAAATTGCGATGGAATTTGGTCATAAGGTGCTCCGAATTGATATGGGCAAACTTCAAGGGCTATTACAACAGGCATATAGGTAGGGACGGTTATGGTGATGAGTAAGTTTTAGCAATGTGGACTGAAGCGCTGTCGCAAGTGACTGCTGAAGAATGGTCAAGATGTGTAAGTCACTCAGAGAAGGAGATATTGGATTGGTGGCAAATTGAACAACAAACAGAGAAAGCACAGGAACCGGTAATAATAAATTTGCAACACGACAGCAGTGATGACGAAGACGAGGAGGAAATTGAAGATAATGAAGATGATATGCAGTAGAGAGGGATAAGTATTTATTTGAATAGTGGGGGTATTTCTAGTGAATGTTAATATAAAACCTAGTTTACTAGTACTTATACAGGGTGTTTCAGAAATAACGGCTAACCTTGAAGGAGCATATGCCCAAGGACGTAATAAGCATATTTTGTCAAATAACGTATGGTCTAACTTAACGCATTATTGAGAAAATTAATGAAGAAAGACGGAGTCCGTCCCTGACCAGCGGAAGACAATCGACAACACACCACTACTGTTGTGTTGCAACTGGTGACAAATTAACGTTGCCGAGAACATATCGGCTCCCACCACTTTCTCGCTGACCGTGACAATGACCTACATTCGCCAGGTTGATATGAAAGTACACAAGCGTGGTCACGGTCGATCAGCTGTTTCTTGGTTTATCAACAATAAAAATCATTTGGATTGTGGAATCTTAATGTCGGTTTATTTGTGTAGTGATTGTGTAGTACCAGAGACGGATGAATAGCAAGTCTATGGCTAGAATGCGACATAACATTGATCGGTCGAGACTCGTAGTTGCTGTGTTAAATCGGTTTGGTTTGTTCGACGATAACGCTTAATAATCACAATGTTTGTAAATCCGCATCACATTTCTGGATTAGGTACGTACTAATCTCCCTATTTTTAATTCTTTTTACGGACTTTTGTAACCGTAGACGGGTCATGCGCGTTCGACTATTTGCCAGGGCCGGCCTTAGACGAATTCTTCAATACAATTTTGTTAGTACTGAAAACTTTGAAATAGACTATAGGTTATTTGACCAAAATTGCTTCTCTGTCCTTGGTGAATATGCTCCTTCAGGGTTAGCCGTTATTTCTGAAACACCCTGTATATGTTATATCAGTTGTTTTTTTTTATTTCTATTGTTTGGGTAGGTATGTGTTAAACCAGAATAAAGATATTTATTTTTAGCGATGTGTGTCTTATTTCGTACTAAGGTATGAGCATCAAAAGCTTTTTGTTATTATTATTATTAATGATTCTACATAGTGACACCTGGAATTTGAGATAATATTTTAAGTGCATTCCTTTTAAGTAATCTCATATTAAACTCCTTGTAAATTCCATGAAAATATTTTGTGCTTTTATTTCAATATGTAGATTTTGAATGATTTTTTTTTTTAATATGACTTGATTAACGATAATCTAAATTAATAAACAGAAGCAGTAATTTAATATTCTTAAAATCTAAGGTAAGACACCAGAGAATCAGCGATGTATGTTTGGTTGCGTATCTATGAAGTAAGATGCAAACAAATTGTTATCTGTCATCATCTGTCATAACAAGCTAAGCCCTTCGTCCAAATCTTGGTTCATACTGTTTTAAGCAGGTGGCTACTGCCACTTGTCATGAAAAAAAACTATACAAGCTCTATAATAAGCTACGAAAATGATTCTGCAATTGCTAATATATTACCACAAAGTCCACAAGATACCACTCAAATTCTAGATAACATTTCTACCAATTCGCACCCTATTAGCCCTTCCACAAGCTATGTCCAAAATATGCCCTCAACCAGTAGTAATATAACTAAACAAGGCCGGACAGAATTGAGACAAATCATCCAAACAAAAAATATGTAAAAAATACATTGAAAAACTGTAAATAGCAATCGCAGTATGTGATTCGGACACGGACACTCAAGTTTCCATCCATGATGAATCTCCATCGCCAAAAAATCTCAAAGATTATTATTTAAGCGAGTACCATCACGTACCCTGCTGTTGTAACACTTGTTTCTGCTGGCTCTCGTTCTGTTAATCTGGATCCACCCACCAACGGTGAATGCTGCTGACGAGTGGAAACATATTGCTTTGGCTTTCTCCAATAATTCAAAAGCACCTTAAATCCCAGTAGTTCCTCACCCAACATTTGGAGATGACCATTTTCACATCCCTATCCTATTCTTTGAGAAATTTGAAATTTACTTCAACCGTTTTAAGGAACTGCCAGTTGATAACTTAGACGAAGTCTTAACCTGCCTCCCAGGAAAGGTGGAGAGAGGTGGAGTTATATGGCTACCGTTTGTCGTTGTGAATGGATAATTTTCGAGGACTTTAAACCCAATTTATCGAGCATTACAACGCGTAGAATTGGTACGCAATCTCACTCTCCCTCTGCCAGAATCTGTTATGGTCGCTGACTTCATGGGGTTATTTTCTGCACCTCTTCGGTCTTTGTGGAAAGCAATTCCAAGAACGGAGTAGTTCAGTCTCAGAAGCCATATCGTTTCGATCGGAACATTTAAATTTGTTATCTATTTTGTTCTTTAAAAATGATTTCCGTCTTGTTTCCCCCAAGCAATATACATATTGCCTTGTGTGCCAGCTGCGGTCAGGGTATTGGTGGAAAATATTAAAGTTAAACCAACAAGTTAATAATTATAGGTATAATTTTTATTAAATAATTTGTCATCTTCGAAACGAGACATTTTTTAGCTTCAGAAAAACTAAAAATCCCAAATTGATGATAATGACGTTCTTAAAAATATTGCTCCTGAAACATTCCTACTTTTAACAGCAAACGAACTTTGGATCTGATTGCAGTATACAACCGCCAGAACATCAGTGTCAGTTGCATCAACTGAAACAGTTTCCAAATCCAATTGTTCTGAAATAGAAGAACTTGTAAAAAATAAGGCTGTCGATTTTACCATTATAACAGTTGCTAACCTGGAAAATTTTTGTAGCGAATACACAGTTCCCAGCAAAAGAATTCCAAAACATATGTTGGAGGCCGGCGCCGTAGCAAATCAGCGAAAGACATCAATAGTTGCAGAAATAATGAGAATTGTCGTACATGATATGAGGACACTTATCGTAAACGTTTAAAAAAGTTGCCCTACAAATGACCGGGAGATACCCAGACATATTTAGACATTGCCGACGACGCAATTATACTAGGAGATGGGGCTCATTCGCTTTTTCGGAAACTACTGGACCGAAACAATTATTTAAATAGAACCTTTAATAGAGGATGCGAAAATAGGAACCCATTAGAACCGGCAAAGGCTAGGATAGGAAATTAGCCAACCTCAATATGGGCTGGAAATTTGTAATAACAGCGGAGGAGTGTGATAATTGCTATTGCTCTGTTTATGCATCAATGTTGGGTCTGTGAGAGACACAACACGTAATCTTATCGCGTGTGAAATTTTTAAATGGTTTTATTCTCATACATACAGTGGTTTTCTTTGATAACAGATTTATGATTTTGTCATGAAATCTGTATTTTACTACTAGGTTAGTGATTACTGTATTTTCAAGTAGGTTTTATTTTGGTATGACTTATCGTGTAGGAATATTGTTCTCCTAAATATGGGGTCAAGGAGGGGGAAGGTTTAATAAATAGTTGAGGCGTACATTCGTTGGCATCCAGAAGATTCAGAAGACAGAGAGCGGTTTGAGATGTAAATCAAACCACTCGCAAGCTTCCCGCTTGCTTTATATTAAAATGTAGTGTTTTTACTGTGTGCTTTTGTAAATGGTAAGCCGATCATTACTTCGGTACTTCGTGTTTAATTTTAATGTAATGTGTTTTGTATAATTTGACAACTCCTCAAATAGAATTGGTAGATTTAGAGTTTCAGTTCATTGTTTTAATTCTTTTGTTTTTAATTGTAAATAAATATTTGTGATTCTTTTATTCAGATTTGAGTTTTACTTTGAGTACTTTGAGTAAGTTTCTTTTAGTATTTAAAGAGAGCAAACCAGCTACAATTTAATGGTAGAGATTTTGATTACTATTTGTTCAGTTGAAATAGTGATTATCATGGTAGGAGCCAGGGCTTTGTCCGATAAAATACTGCATTGGTCCTATTGCAAGAACTTACGTGCTGAGCGTGTTTACAGAGAAAAATTTCATAATGGTTAAGGTTGTGGTGCTGAGATAAAGTTCTTAAAACTAAAAAGTATGGTTACTTAATAACCAGATTATACCCAACCGACGAACTATTACATTTGTATCACGTGGAGGTTAGCGTCTGGCCAATCACAGGCAAGCGCGCTTGCACGTGACATTCTGCTTACTTCTTGGCCGTGTTAAAATAGTAAACAACCATAAAACTACCGCACGAGCCATCACAAATGCGTACATATTACTAATACAAAATGCAGAAAAGAAAATACATTCGCATAAATATGAAGATCGACGACGAGAAGCTAGTAAACACCGTACAGATGTATTCATGAATATATGACAAGAAATGTAAGGTTTTCAAAGATAAACTCTACAAAGCAAATGCGTGGAGGCAAATTTCGATTGTAAATTGCCTAAGTGGTGTGGGTTGCCTGTATTGTGGCGCTGGAGCGTCCAATAAGTGGTCACGTGTTTTTTGAATAGCCTATTGCCTCGCTCTATTTTGTATCTTTTGTTAAGTTGTGATGTGGATTTGTGAATGCTCTGTTCAAACTCTTTAAACCCAAGAAAATATGAATTACACTTGATGGGTTATTTTTACTTACACCATAGTGTAGATGATAGAATTGTTACCGACCTAGAAGCACAAGAAGACGCTAGTAATACTCTTGAAGAAAGCTTTGAGCAGAGTACCGATTCACAAAGCGAGCTACCATTCGGAGCAGAGGAAGCTGTGGAGAATAGTGGACCACCCGTAGATGTTGGGCGAGGAACCAAAAGACGAAAAGTTTCTTCAAATTCTGAAGAACGCTTGAAATTATTAAAACAACTAGCTGAAAAACGCCACCCAGCTACGGAAATGGACGAAACTGACCTTGTCTTTGCCTGTATGGCTAAGATAGTCAAGAAGCTTCCACCGGCCGAACAAGTGCGTATCAGATTAGAACTTGCAACTATTGTAGGTAATGCTAAACTCCGTCGTTTACAAGGTGGTTATAGTAGTTGACAAACTATGGGCAGCAGCTACAGTTACAACTTACCTTATAAATATAGAGGGTTTTTGTTCTGCACTTATTGGCGTCTTATTTCTGTTGTATGGTTTTGCAGTAATATCTACTTTTATGTGGTTTAATACATAATCAAATAACGCTGGTGTCAAACGAAAGTATTCTCTGAATTTAACGTCATTAGAATGAAGATTACGTCGTCATCTTCATTAAAATTTAAAATTTCGTAGGCACCTTCCGATTTGCGGCGTTGAAAAATGTCTGATACCTGTATAATCTGTTGCACTCCTCTTCGGAAGACTCTTCAGCTTCCAACAATATTGCTAACGCTATATCCAAATCGTACATGTTCAAGACCACTGTCGACCGTACTCGAAGTGCTCTAGCTTTACATCTGTATTCCGCCGCTATAACGTTCCTTACGTTCGTCACAACGTCCGTCATAGTACAGCCGCTCTATTGCGGTGCCGCTATCGGAGGAAACCGAAGCTTAACCCTCCTGCCCCGGGCAAGTTTTCAATTTTTCCGCAGTAAAGCACGGGAAATCGCGGGACATCGTGAACGGGGAAATCGCGTTCCCCGCGGCTGGAGGGTTAAATGACGTTAGATGTCAGTCAAATGACAATGAACAGGCCCGTATTCACAATTTATGCGTACAAATTATAATTTTCGTTTATTAACAAAGTAGGTTTCCAAAGATTCCTGCTCAGTAGGAATTTTGGATACAGTTTGTAGACAGATGTAACTGGAAGCCGACAGTGTTGTTTGTTCGAAGCATTTTACGGATATATGTATAGACAGAACATCACCAAATCGCATCAAATATATTTTCTAGTTTAGTAAAACATTGTTCGGTCAAGATGTGTTGGATAGTCACAGAATATTATTAATTAAAAGTATTATAAATAGGTACACACATATACGAATGTGTTACA
The DNA here is from genome assembly GCA_964023965.1 of Melinopterus prodromus. Classification (NCBI taxonomy): domain Eukaryota; kingdom Metazoa; phylum Arthropoda; class Insecta; order Coleoptera; family Scarabaeidae; genus Melinopterus; species Melinopterus prodromus. Next base: position 35,626,574 of record OZ030395.1, read on the forward strand.
TCAGAAAATCAAAAATATAAAAATCCGCCAGCATTCGACGTCAAAATAATAATATAGTTTTGTTTAATGGCCAGTAGGTTACAAAATGTATAATACTTATTATGTTCATATTCATACTTATGTTACACTTATAAGATTTAGTTTACATTAACCCTAGGATGTACAACTAGCTCGGAGGCGGTAAATGACCCTACTGGGCCTCTACAGGCCCATAAGTTGTCCTTGCGATTTTTATTCCGCTAGGTGTCCGATCGACAGTTGCAATTGTGTAGAAGTATTGCATGACGCTATAGCTATGCGTGGGTGTAATTAGTAGGGGGTACCTTAAGAGGGTGGGGGATGGGATGCCTAAAGAGTTAAAATTCTATTTTGTATGGCACAAGTAAACTTTTAACTGATTTATTTATTGATGAAATACAAACTAACACAAATGAACAGTGAAATAACAATGTTTATATGTTTTGTGCTGAATTTATGAAGCTTCAGCAGCACAGCCATGACACAGACAAATTTTCTTCATAGAGCCGTGTTCAAGGCACATAAATTTTTTACACTTTTCACACGACAGGAATGTTTTGCGCCGCTTTTTGTCGTTCTGAGGATTGCACCACGCACAGTCCTTTCGGTACTTCTTTACTGGTCGTGCGGATGTGCTCGGTCCTGGGTGTAGTTCAGGATACTGCGATTGTGTCTATAATAATAAAGATAGAATTAGGACTGTATGTTTTATTTTTATTTTTTATAACTACTTACAAAAACATTGAATTTTGCCATAGCTGCACTAATATTCGGCCAGCGGCTAACGTGACTATTCACTGCCCTAGTCTCCATGTGAGGAGTAACCAACTGGGATGTCAAAAGCGTTAGGAATACACGACATTTATCCGTTTTCTGTGATGGTTGGAATGATTCGTGAACCAGAAATGATGCCAGGCCAGCAACATCTAATATGTTGTAAAACAAGGCTAGTGGCCAACGGTTTGTCCCACGCTTGCAAGAGTAGCCACTGAGCATCTGGTCCATAGTATCGACACCTGCTTTATTTTCGTTGTAATCCAGAATTTGATAAGGCTTGTTTTTCTTGGCACTGTCGACATTGGATGCATAATGCTCGGTTGACAGTAAGATGACGGCTTTGTTCTTTTTTGGCACATATGAGCACAATGATACTTGCTGATTATAATAACCAAACAATGTCTCCTCCAGGTGACGATTATTCGACTTTTTGAACTCCTCTGGGATAAACCGTTTGTTAGCGCGGACAGTGCCCACAACTGCGAGTTTCAATGTACGCAGTTCTTCAGCCAAGTCTAAAGAAGTGAAGAAATTGTCGCAATAAATTGTACGCCCGGTTCCGTGGAATTTTCGTACCAAAGATAACACCACTCGCTTGCCTTGCTGCACATCTCGTAAGTTGCCTGCCAATTTACCGGTGTATATCTCACCCCTCAGTGGATAACTGTTCTTTGCATCACAAATCCACCATACCTTGATTCCATACTTAGCGGGCTTCGAAGGGATGTACTGTGTAAAGCGCGTGCGGCCGCGGTATGGAAACAACTGCTCATCAACAGTGAGATTCGCAGAAGGCACATAAGCACGCTCCAAATTGGCATTTAGCATTATCCAAATGTCGTCTATGGCTGCACATTTACTCAATGCCTCACGATCCGGTCGCGTGTTTCCGTTGTCAAATCGAATGTAGCGTAAGAGCAGCTTGAAGCGGTTGAGGGACATTGTGGCTTTGTAGATGTCATGGTGATAGGGTTTCCAAAGTTCTTTAGCTGGCTGTGTATTCGAATTGAACATACCAGCAAATAACAATAATCCGAACAACGCGTACATCTCAGTCTCATTTGTTTCTGTCCAAACTCTTGCAGTTGAATCAGGATGGGCTAAATTCCAATCGCGTATGATACCTGATGCTTTGCGATTTGTTTCGCAAACAATTTTCTCAACCATCTCCGGAGTAACAAATTGCTTGAATATGTTGATTGGACTAGCAAAAAATTGCTGCATAACTGGGGTAGGGCCATTTCTGGCAACAACTGGAACATTGTGTGCATGCGGGCGGTATCTGGCGGGTGGATTCTTCATCCAAACAACGCCATCTTTGGATGTGTAAAATTCGCCGACGGGCAACTGTGAATCATTCGCAGCAACCGCCTCTCCTTCTACAACTTCCTCCTCTTCTTCATTGTCACTGTCCACCGCAACATTCGTCTCAATGTGCAACTCTTCTTCCGCATCCGACGCCGCTCCATCAGGAGGGATATAGTCTTCATCACTATCATCCCCTTCGAACGGATCGTCTTCATCTACATTCTCACTCGCAAAAAACGCCGCAATTCTGGCCTCAGCGAGCTGCTGCCGGTCTCTCGGCAGTCTAGAAAATCGTTCACGCCTATTTACAAACATATCAATTTCTTCCCACACTTCGTCACTTATTCCCGACATTTCAAATAGTATCAAGCAAGAAAACCGAAAACCACAAGAACACAGCACAAATGCAACACAAACTATGTTTCCCCGTTCAAAACCAAAAGAATACTCCAGCATACCGGCTATAAGTTTACGCATACAGGTTGTGTTCGTCAGAACGCAACGGTCTAGACATACCCCCACTCTATCAATATTTTCGCAGTATACTTTCGATGCTCTCGGTTGCCCGTACGTGTATGCAGTATAGTTTGTGGTGCGGTTGAGGGGAATATGGTAAAAATTGTCGCACGATGACGATTCTAGCCGGTATGGTATAATACAGTCGTACAAGATCTATCGTCGTTGAATATGTTTTGTTTAGCAACTTACATACATTTCCCATACATTTAACGGACGGGCCTCTGGAGGCCCAGTAGGTACACTTAGCACCTTTATACACAAACAGATCAGGTTTGTCCTATGAAGTCAATGCAAATAATCTTTAGTTGATTTCGTTATGTTTAGAAAACGTTAGCGGTAGTTGGCATAAAATATTTCGGCGCTCAGAGCTAAGAAAAAAAAATGGCGACTACTTAAAGTCTCAATGGGCCTCCAAAAGCCCAGTCGCACATCCTAGGGTTAAAGATTTAAAAAAAGGTAAAGTAATATAAAGATTTATTTTACATTATTTCTTATCTACCTTAATCCAGAGTATTTTTGTGTTTATTATATATTTTTACTTTCTTTAGTTAAACAAATATAGTTAATATGTGCCATGTTGCTCTGTCTGCAATATTACAGAAAATGAATTATAATTAGCCCCGGCCTGTGCAGACCGACCGTCGTATAGTTCCATAAGCCACACCTACTGACGCCGTTTTCAGTATAGGAAAAACATCGTCATAGCGTCATAGCGTCACCAGTTTTGTTTGTTTGACTTGTTATTCGTAATTTCGAAGTTTGTGAGTATTCTTAAAGCTTTCCTTAGGTTTCAACTTTGTTGTTAAGCCTCCTTACCTCCTATAACCGGACAAAAATGTTAGAACCATGAGTTTCCGCTTATGAGTGCTATCACTGTACTGCAACAGTTATTAATCGTCAAAATACCTATTTAAATATCAGCTGTTCAGAATTTATTCAGAGGTTACTTTGTGATCTATTTACTTCGTGATTTGAGCAATCTGAGCCCGCGCCAAGCTATTAGAACCATTACTGTTTAGTGGTCAAATCAACACTGGCCACACTCTACTGATGACAAATTTGTGATTTGTTGAACGTTGCGAATAAGTCGAGCATTTTCAGGTGACATAACAAGTAGGGCATAGGGCAAAATATTTGTCCAAGATTTAGAGTGCGAATGTGTGACCAAAGTATCGTTTTACAATTTTTCCGTCAGGTGGCGTTAGCCTATTTCTGATTGCGTGTTTTGCCCCCAAACAATTATGCCTGAAGTACACGATACGAGTGTTGACATTTTCTTTGGCAAGTTCTTGTCAAATGTTTCAACAAGAGAGCTGACATTACTTATCGACATTAATTATTATTTATATATATATATTTAGTTAGGCATTGACAGAAGTACATAAGAAACGTCTACAAAAGAAATTTTGGGCAGAAGCAGCAAACACTGCTGTATACTTGCTCAATCGCACGGGAAGAAGTCCAATAGAAAACAAAACCCCCTATGAAGTTTGGCACAATAAAAAATTTGACTTAAGCCTATTAAGGGGAGCTTTTGGAGACGAAGTGTGGGTAATGTACCAAAAGAGAAACGTCAAAAATTAGATACGAAAAGCAAAATGGGACTATTCCTGGGTTATGCAGAAAACACTAAAGGATTTAGGATTTACTTGTTGGATAAGGATTCAGTTACCGTGGAAAGAGAAATTATTTCCAGTTGCAGAAACTGAATTAGAAGAGAGGTCCATAAGTTTGGATGTGATGGATGACGGAGCAGAAGAACATGATGGAGAAGATCACGAACAAGACACACCAACAACTGACATTGTGGATGAAATAGAAGAAGTGGAAAACCAATCAAGAGCTAGACGTATAGTGAGGCGACCATCAAGGTTTGACGACTACATTAGTTATTTTAGTGTCGACGTTGATGAACATGCAAGTTACGAGGAAGCCATGGCTAGTGATAGTGCGCGGAACTGGCAAAAAGCAATAGACACCGAAATGAAAGCTCTAACCGACAACAACACGTGGGAATTGGTGAAAAAACCTGAAAAGTGCGATATAGATAGTATTCAAAGTGAAAAGGGATGAAGAAGGAAGAGTCAGCCAATACAAATCAAGACTAGTTGCTAAGGGTTTTCAATAAAAACAAAAACAGGTTGCAACTCGTAGGCTAATAATACGAAATGTACGTAAATAGGTGATTAATCTGTCCGTTGTAGTATTAAATAAGTATTCTATTTTAGACAGCCAATCAAGCTGAAGTAGAGGATTGTGAAGACAATAATAACATCCCATCTACACCAAAGCCATCAAAAATAATGGTAAATGCAGAAACCCAAACCCGACAACATACCTCACATTTGTTACGGCATAAAATCAAAATAATGCAACAGAAGCTAAAGCGAAAAGAACAGAAAATATCTAACATGAAAGAAGTTATTGAGTCTATTACAAAATCGCGATTTAGTAACGAAAATTTGGGTCATGTTTTAAAAAACTTCTTTCAAGGTATGTTAAAGTTTATATACTAAATATGTTTATTTACTTCATGAAATTATGTTTATTTTTAGGATTTCCACTTGAATTTGTAATTCAACAAAAAAACAAATCGTGCAATGACAACTCCTGCTCAACGAAGATATTCCGATACAATGAAACAATTTGCGCACACAATTTACCTTTACAGTCCGAAAGCTTACAATTTTTTACGACAACATTTTGCACTACCAAATCCCCGTACTAAATGGCTTTGTAATTTAAATTGCCAACCAGGTTTCCTGTCGGAAGTCTTGCAGCTTTTAAAAGATGAAGTGAAGGTGAAACCACATTTAAGAGAATGTGCCCTAATTTTTGATGGCATGCTATTAGGAAACAAGTCACGTGGGATCACCAATCGGGGACATTTACAGTGAATGTAGATTATGGTGGAATTATTGATATTTTAAATTCGAGAAACCCATTTGGAACAGGTTATAAAGCACCGATCAGACCGAACACATTACATTATTTTGAAACAATCTTTTTCAGAAACAACGGAATATTTGAAATCCCTAAGAGTAGATGGTGTGCCATTGTTGTGTCACAACAGAAAAACTTTTGCATTAGGTTTTATAATGGCCATGCAGAGCACAATTTTGTTGGCAAAAGACCTTTTTAATAATTCTCAAAATCCTGTGAACTATTTTTAAACATATAAATGCTCCCAGGACCACCTAGAACTATATTTTTCCTACATAAGGTCAAGAGGAGGTTGCAATAACAACCCCAACTGTATGCAGTTAAGGTGGTCCTTGAGACAAATGCTTTTTAGAAATTTAGTAACCCCAAGTGTAAATTCCAACTGTGGATTTTGGTAACTTGACAACTCCTACCTTTGAATTTAGGTCGGACAATAGAAAACATAATGAGGTAGAGGGAGAAGTTACTGACGATTTTGCTATGGACTTAATCAATGAAATAGATACTACAGAAAATTTAACCGATTTTCAAAGCAATGTGCTCTATTACACAGCTACATTGTACGAAAGCTCATAAAATCAGTAACATGCAGTCATTGTGTGGAAATACTTCTTTTTAAAAATATTTCTAGTCATGACCATTTATACAGTGCGCCACAAGCAAGTTATAAACAATTTTCCAATTTGATCACACATGGTGGATTAATTTATGCGGCCAATATTGTTTATAAAATAGTTCAATTTGATATGCATAATAGTAACCCAGCTGGTACCATGATGGACAGCAATTTTGATCATATGAGCTTGATAAGAACGAATTCTGAAAGTGTTGAAATAGAACATAAATGTAGGCACATAATTGGCTGTATTATGTATGCTATGTTAGGAACTAGACCCGATCTTTGTTCAAGTATTAGTTTAGTTTGTTATCTCGATACCAGAGTTGTGCGAGTAAGAAACTGTATGTATCGTTGATGAGAGTATTACGTTACATTAAAGGTACATTGGAGTTAAAACTCATATACAAAAAGTATCAAAACACTATTATAACGGCTTACGCGGATGCCGATTGGGCGACACTATTGACCGAAAATCAACAAGTGGATATTGTATTAAAATTTACGGGTGTCTAGTCACTTAGGCTTCAAAGAAGCAAAGTACGGTCGCCCTCTCAACGACAGAAGCTGAGTATGTGGCACTAACTGCTTGTATCAGTGAATCCTGTTGGTTAGGAAACTTACTACACGAATTAGATAAGGACTGTGACTGTAAAGTCATAATCTATGAAGACAATCAATCAATCAGCTATACAAACTTGTAATTCACATCACCAGCTGAAACGAATGAAACACTTAGATATAAAATATCATTTTGTAAAAGAGAAGGTTATTGAGGGTATTGTGGAAATAAGGAAATATTCATACCAGTCAGCAGATTGCTGATATCTTTACCAAACCACTCAATAAAATAATATTTGAGAGACTGCGAGATATGATGTTATATTGAGAAATTGTTTTTGTTTTTTTTTTTTTGTATTAAGTTTGGATTGAGGGAGGGTGTTGTAATCAATCTAAACTTACATTTGGACTTTATAGAATGTATTTGTTTATGTTTTCTACTGTGTAAAGCATACTTGTTCCTTGACGTTTGTAAACCAGACTTTTGTATAACCTATAATAGCGAGACGCGTTCGCGCCATATACATACCATATACATACAAAAAAATCGATAAGTACGGTTGATGTACGGTTGGCGTTGATGCTGAGGTGTAATCACGTTTGTGCTGTTTTGTAGTGTTATATTACGACAATAAAACGTGTTAAAGTTAACGACGGTGTTTTAATACTGGACACACAGACTGGACATAATACTCTGCAACATACATGGATCCACTTTTGACAGGGCATACCAAACGTATATGTTTGCCGTCAATAGCGCCAAGACAATGTGGGAACTTAGCTATTTTTGCAAAGCCTGCTGCAATGCTTTCCCACTGTTCTTTTGTCGGGACAGGGATACATTCCGCTTTTATAGTTGCCCAAATGGCTTTGCAAACGCTTCTCACGATTATTGATGCAGTTGAAATCCCGATGCGAAACATGTAATGGAGATCAACAAATGTGCAACCACTTGCAAGGTACCTGTACGAAATGGAAATGGTGCAAGATCAATTACCTGTTGATTGGTAGAAAATTGTGTTAATGGGTGTATTTGTATTACGTAATTCATTACTGCAATATAACTATCATTACTGCTATGCTGTCACATTAGTGATCTTTTTGTTGTTACAGAAAAGGACAACAACGAAATGGAAAACTCTTCGAGATGGTTACAGAAAAGCACTTGACAGGACAAAACAGGCGAGGAAATCAGGAGCCCCCGCTCCTACCACGACCAGATGGATTTCTTGAGGAAAATATTTGAGTCAAGCGCGACTGAAGATTCAATGGCTAGTGATCATAGTGACCAAGAAAGCTCCCACGAAAGTATTGACGGCGAAACTGAGGTCGAAAAGCAGTTTCGTGCAGGTGAAAGCCGTACCACCCAACAAACAGTAACCTGTTTAAAAAAAGGAAGGTACAGAAAGAAACGAGATGCCACCCTGACGAATTTGAGATGAAAATGCTGCACATCATAGAAACCCCAAACAGACACACTTCTTTTATGCAAGGACTACTGCCAACACTAGAAGCATTAAGTGACGATGACGTCGTCGAATTCCAAGCTGGTGCACTGAATTTAATACAGAAAATAAAATCTGCGAGAAAGAATCCAGCTTTCTCCCTTGTTCCACATTTTATGAGTCCAAACCAGACAAATCAGCCTTGCGGATGGGGACAATCCAGCATCCTTACTCAGCATTCCAAGGCGCTTTCCTACTACACGCATATGGTGCCACCCTAGTGTATTCCCTCTCCCATCTTAAGCAATGCCACAACCCCATCTCCAACCCAACCTCCATTGCCACATGATATGGGATAATAACTTAGTTGTCCTGTTTCAATGAGTAGGTGGGTTCTTACTTAATTTTTTCGTTAATTCCGTAGTTTCCTTTCTCACTACCTACACTTTTCCTAACTTGTTTTGCATCATTTTTATGAATAACTTTTGGATTGGTTACTTATTTAGGTTTAATATGCATTGATATTTATTTTTTCGTAATAAAGAAGTTGCCAATTAGAAAACATATGAGTTTATTATTATTATTTCCTCTCAATATGTTTCAATTCCATGAAATGTGTTTAGTGTTTAGTAATATTCTGTTTTTTCGTTCCATTTGGACAGAGCAATTTGCTTACCTGTTGCAGCCAGCCTCAGGTCAGGCTGAATGCAGTTCCTCATATTAGTATCTGAATACTATCCCTGACTTTCCCAAGAAGCTCATCAAATGAGGTCAATGACATTCGGAAGTAATTGAAAAACTTGTTGCCATCCCGGGGAAGTTCTTGATAAAGCGTGTTAAAAACACCTACCGTAAGATGGGGCGAGTTTGATACCACGGGGCGACTTTGTTCATTGTCGCCATTAAAGTCGAGTCACTTGCGCGCTAAGACATGTTATAACCCCCAGTAAGGTTACAGTGTTTGCCTGATGCCCTTCCACTTCCTATCCTACTTCCTTATAACTTTGAAGTCGCAAAAGTGAGTGTTATATTTACATAATTCTCAAATATAATTTGTTAAATAAGCATACATTTAGAAGACATAAGCGTACACTTACAATGTGGAAGTAAATATTGTGTGCTTCGAAACATGTTAATTCGTCGTGGGGTCACTTTGATCAAAACCGTGGGGCAAAATTGATCATCATTTTAATGATCAAAGTTTTTTTATACAGATGGTACGGAATTATAAGAAGAAACCTGGATCTCGTAACTATAAGAATTACACCGAGGGTCAACTGGAAGAAGCTCTCCAGAGGATTACAAATGGAGAATTAAAGATGAGGGCTGCATCCCGTCAATACAACATTCCGTTTGGTACATTAAACAATAAATTTCATGGTCGACATATTCGTAACGCTGGTGGACAGTCCGCAATGAGTGTTGAAGAAGAAATTGCCCTCATAAATACAGCTGCCAAATGCGCGGGTTGGGGCTTCCCTCTGAACGTACTCGATTTAAGAATGCTCGCAAAAGCGTATTTGGACAGGTGTGGACGCATACTACCCCAATTAACTAATAACATCCCAGGAAAGGATTGGGCATTGTCTCTTCTAGCCAGACACAAAACGCAAGTTACTCAAAGGTTATCCAGCAACATCAATAAATGCCGCGCAGCAGTATCCAGGGAAACTCTAGAAACATATTTTGCAAATATGAAGAAAAAGCGCTGTGAATTTACAGTACTTTATTGTCGATAATCATTTGGTTACACTTTTTCACGATCGATTTCGGCTGTATTTAAGACCAACCATCATCAGGTGAGCTGGAAAAAGATCATACAATAAACACTACATTCAAGCAATCAACTATATCACGTGGCGATCAAGCACAACAAAAACAAAGACAAAAGTAAAAAATGTCTCACAATGTGGAATATAAAATGCAACGGCGCTACAATTCCTATGACGCGGTCGTTTTTATGAAAAATATAATATAATACCATTGAGTAACAATTTCAAAAAGAGCTGCAACTGGATAGCTTGGCTTGATAGACTCAATCGACCTGAGATCTAGATGGCGAATTGTGAGCGGCTGTATTCTCGGGAGTCACGCGGATTTCGTCGTTCGGGCCTCACTTAAAATGTTAGCGCCGAGCAGAGCGGTCGGGGACGGGCAGTGCTCGCAGTCGGATGCGACCCGGTATGGAGTATAGACGCCGTGAACGGGCCAAGGACAGTATAGTAGATTGCGTAGCACCGCTACTACTCCATTGAACAGCGCACATAGGGGTATTTCGAGTAAAACCCGGGCCAAACTTATATATTTGTTCGTATCGAATTGAACTATGAAACATAAACGTAAGCATTAATTGGTACAAAATAAATTGTAATTAATTATTATCACATTATTTTCTTTGTCTATGTGATTATTTACGCGCAATAAAAACTCTGGCAGTAAATCACGGCAAGCCTGAGAAACAACTTGAATTAACCACTTAATTAAGTAACTAGTTTTATTTTTCATAATTTTTCATAAAGATCTATATCGTGGGCTGACGTTGTAGAAACTTATAATATCGACCAAAAAAGCATAACAGCAAGGGTTATGTTAAAAATTCACGTCCGTCACCTCGGAACGCCACTTTTCGCAAATTGACTTGAAACTTTCTAAACAATTAGTACCCAATTAGTACCAATTGCTACCACCAACCACGGAATTAGTACCTCAAGGGAACCTCCTTAACTTATGAGTAGTTCTTTTGACCGTCACCTCAGAACGCCACTTGTCGTATAACAACTCGAAATACTTTGAAGTTTTATAAGGATTTTGTACCCAATTAGCACCTTCAGAAAACACTAACCCCCAAATTAGTACCTCAAAAGGAACCCCCGATTACGGGGGGAAAAGATTGCACGCGTCACCGCAGAACGCCACTTGTCGAAATACAAGTCGAATCAATTCTAGCTTTTGTAAGGAATTAGTACCCACAGAAAACACCAACCCCCTAATTGGTACCTCTAAGGAACCCCTCGGGTAGTTCTTTCGAGCGTCACCTCAGAATGCCACCTGTCGTAAAACAATTCGAATCATTTTGAAATTTTACCTCAAAGGAGCCCACCGATATCGGGGGACAAAGATTGCGCGCGTTACCTCAGGACGCCACTTGTCGAAAAACAAGTCAAATCTATTCTAGCTTTTGTAGGGAATTAATACCCAATTAGTACTCACAGAAAACACCAACCCCCAAATTGGTACCTCAAAGGAACACCCGTAAATCACGGGTAGTTCTTTCGAGCGTCACCGAAAGACATATGTCGACTCATTTTGAACTATTGTATGGATTTAGTACCCAATTAGTACCTTCAGAAAAAACTAACCACAAAATTAGTACCTCAAAGGTACACACCAAAATCGTAGGTATAGATGGTGCGCGTGAAAAGCATAATATTATTTTTGCTTAGGTACCTAAACATATTATTTTTATTTTGTGTAACATAGTACAAATTTTTATTTTAGCATAATAAAGTATGGACTGACTTATTGTACTATTTACTTTTGTTTCGTTTACATACATACATACGAACTACCTAGGTTCCTATCTAGAATGATTTTGATAAGAGCATAATAGGTACTTAAGTACATTAATAGCTGTGATAATCCGGGTGGTTTTAAATATCCAGATATGAACGGCGATTTGCGCGCGCAGTGATCATTTCATGTGTTCTGTCTCTGTAATCACCGTCTAATGTTGCATATAGTGGCGATTACTTCAACTATACATATTTATATATTACTACGTTTATATTTAAAAAATATGGCTGTAGAGTTTGTAGACATTAATGTTCTAATTAAACACCGGACGTAAAATTTCAACTCTCTCGGAAAGGGAGTTCATATGTGGTATGTATATCGACATGGATAGCTATGAAGATAGTTAAACAAGTAAAACTTCAACTTCATAGAAAAGTGTTTTACTTCGAGGTACCAATTTAAGGGTTGGTGTTTCCTGTGGGTACCAATTGAGTACTAAATCCTTACAAAAAGATTCGACTTGTTTTACTACAAGTGGCGTTAGTAGGTGACGTTCGAAAGAACTACCCGTGATTTAGGGGGTATCTTTAGGAAGGTTTTTTTAGGGGGTTTAGGGGATCCTTTGGGGTACTAACTTGGAAGTTGGTGTTTTCTGAAGATACCAATTGGGTACTAATTCCTTACAAAAGCTAGAATGAATTCGACTTGTTTTTCGATTTGTTCTGAGGCGACGCGCGCAATCTTTGCCCCCCGATAACGGGGGGTTCTTTTGAGGTACTAATTTGGGGGTTAGCATTTTCTGGGGGTACTAATTGGGTACTAATTCCTTACAAAATTTCAAAGTGATTCGCGTTGTTTTACGATATGTGGCGTTCTGAGGTGACGTTCAAAAGAACTACTCATAAATTAAGGGGGTTCCCTTGAGGTACTAATTCCGCGGTTGGTGGTACCAATTGGTACTAATTGGGTACTAATTATTTGTAAAGTTTCAAGTCAATTTGCGAAAAGTGGCGTTCTGAGGTGACGGACGCTAAAAATTCGAGACCCATCCAAACACGTTCCAAAAACTGCGCGTCAAATACGCTACCCAAATATTTTCACATACAGTAGCTGCTGCAATTACTACTGCCAGGAGGACCATTGAATTAAAAAGGAGTACAGCATTAGATACAGCTGACTTTGTGGAAAATGGCAATAATTTATTTATTATTTGATTCCCTAAATAGTAGAGCACTATACAACGCCAACCCCAACAAGAGAGCTCTGTTCATATATAATGAAACGCCGGAGAATATTGTATTAAATGGATTAACTCTCTTTCAAAACATTGAGGTGCATGAAAATAATAATAGAAGAAACAATATTTTTTGTTTAGACGGCTTTATTTGGACAATTAGATCTGTTTTATTACTATGGTCAGAATTAAAGTCTCTGGGCATTAAATATTTATTGACCAATTTCCTAAACCAAGATCCAATGGAAAATTTCTCCTCTGTGGTGAGAAGTAGATGTGGTTACAACCATACACCTACTGTACGTCAGTTTAGAATAAAAAAACAAAAACCCCTTGTTCGTGGCAACATCAATTTAATTAGAGTAACTTTTAGACTTGTTATCGATTTCGAAAATAATTTTTCATCGTCGGACCATTCTACGAACAAACATAAACTATAAGTGGTACATCAAAAGACGGCAAACAATAGACACACACGAGAGATATTTTTTAGCAAATACAGATTAAATATCAAATTTGAAAGATTGAAGGTCATTAAGTATAAAATAAGAATTTTTGTTCGTAGTAAAATTAAAAACTGATTTTTTTATATTATAATAAATATTTGTAAAGACTTAATTTTTTTGAGACAGAAAACATTTTCCGATGATATTACATATTTTACCGCTTTTTTAATGTCAATCACAATACATATTTACAAATTTACGATTTTGAATTCAATAATTATTACTTATTTGAATCACCTTTAGTGGTAATGGATGATAATGAATCTTCATATTTGTAACATACTTAACAGATTAGTTTTTGTCACTACAAAAAACCAGCTATGTGTACATACCTACAGTTTAAAAATTAAATAAACAATAAAATTTGTGAATTGGCTCGCAAGAGTGCAATCGCCGCGCTGCGAGCTGGACTAGATTTCAGGTCCGACCGCTGCGAATACTAGCGTATTTCTGGTTAGTTCGCTAAATGTCCGCTCGATCGAAGGAGCAGCACAATCTAACAACGCAGGGTCGCTCAGTTTGGTGGCGACTACACCTGAAGTGGAGAGCGAGGGGCAATAAGACGACTAGTTCGCATTTTATACATTTGGTTGCAGCTCTTTAAAATTGTTACTCAATGCTACTACACTAAAAGCTTTAACTGAAGAGCTTCGAGAAGAAGAGGTATTTGATGTCAGCCAGGCAAGCCTCTATCGGTTATTGAAGTCAAAAGGTTTTTCGTACAAGATAGAGGATCAACGGAAAGGGTTACTGAAACTACCTCACATTTCATCACTAAGAGCACATTTTTTAAGGGAGTATGTAAATAATAAAGAACATAATTTATATGATCCTGTATTTTTAGATGAAACTTGGATGTTTGCAAGAGTATCTTCCAGAAGGACTTGGCATGATGATAGTGCAGAGTCGGTTAGGAAAAAAACCTATGGGAGAAGGGAAAAGGTAGATTCTATTTAAAATTTGGTTTTAATGTTAAAACATTAACTTAAACTTAATTAAAATTAAGTTTGTATTTGCAATTGTAGATACTGAACTACACACTGATGCCTGTGCTGCGGGCTTAGGAGCATGTCTACTCCAGCGACATGATGGTGTTCTCCACCCCGTCCAGTATGCTAGTTGGAAGACATCCGAATGTGAAGAAAAGTACCATAGCTTCGAGCTGGAAGCACTAGCGGTGGTAAAAGCACTGGAGAAATTTCGAGTTTATTTGTTGGGAAGAAAATTTAGAATAGTCACAGACTGTAATGCCCTAAAACAGATACTGACAAAAAAAGAAGTCAATCGTCGAATTGTATCTTGGAGTCTAATGATGCAGAAATACGACTATGAGATCATTCATAGAAAAGCCGAGCAAATGGCGCATGTAGATTGTCTTAGCCGTATGTACAGTGTTCAGGTAATAAGTGCAACAGAAGAAATCCTAGCAAATTTAGTCAAAATTCAAGAAGAAGATAGAGAAACTGCAAACTCACTCATTCAGGGTGAGAACACGGATGTGATTCAAAAGGGATATTGTCTAATAAATGGGAAAGTTATGAGGAAAGTAAATGATAATTTGTTATATGTAGTTCCAAAAAAGATGAGACGATCTTTAGTCTCCGAGGTACATAATAAGATAGCTCACTTAGGGCCAGAGAAAACATTGATGGAGCTACGACCAAATTAATATTTTAAAAATATGCGAAAATATGTGAAGAAATTTATGGACAACTGTGTACCATGTATAGAGCACAATTATAAGTTAACAGCAAAAGAAGGACACTTATTTAATATCGACAAAGGATCTACCCCGTGGAATACAGTTTACATAGACCACGTACGACCGTTAGAAAAAACCACAACAGGAAACCAGTATATCCTCGTGATGGTTGATGGATTTACCAAATTCGTATTCCTTGAAGCGGTGAAAACCACGAAGAGTGAAGAAACGATAAGAGCAATAAGTAGAATCTTCAAAATATTTGGATACCCGAAGAGAATCATCTCCGATAGAGGTACTTCATTTACAAGTGATGTTTTCAAAACCTTATGTGAGGATGCAGATATCCAACTAACGCAGGTTGCAGTCAGAACACCTCGTGCGAACGGGCAGGTTGAAAAATACAACCGTACTTTCATGCCGGCATTATTGAAAATGATCGCAGACAAACCAACTCTGTGGGATCAAGAAGCACTATCAGATGTCCAAATTGCAGTGAATAACACCTGGCAAAAGAGCATCGAAGGGTGCCAAGCGAATTGATGATCGGGTGCAAGATAAGAATGAAAAATGCTTCACCGATTCCAGATCAATTACTGGCAGACATCAAGATGCAAAGTTTTGTAGAAGAGAGGGAGAAGATGCGAGAACATGCAGCTACTACAATACGGCAACAGCAGAGGAAGTCAAAGGAGTACTATGACACAGGATGAAAGCCACATAAAAGATACAATCAAGGAGATTTAGTCATGGTGGAAAGAAGTAAACCACCTACTGACCGAATTCCAAAAATGGGAAGCAAATATATAGGAACGTATCGCATTGCCAAGGTCTTGGAGAATGACAGATATGTGATTCAAGATATTCCAGGATGCGAGATTACTCAGCAATCGTATGAAGGTATTGTCTCCCCGGACCGGTTAAAACGATGGGTGCGTCGTGAAGCTAGTGAAGATGAGGAACAGGCTGACAGCGACAACTAATCTGATGAGGACACCAGCCAGTAAGGAAGGGCCGAGCTATTAGATACTGATGCCGGGCCTGACCAACCTGAGAGAAGCGGCGAGGCGCGCGCCCCTAGCGGTGACAAGTAGAGAAATCGATATACGTGTGTGTCATATTGATATCTCGTGTGTTGCTTTGTACTATTGAGATTAATGTATTGTTTTGGTACTGATTAGTATTATAGTTCAGTTAACAAGTGTGTGTTTTATTTGCCATCCTATAATAGTGACACCTGCAATTTGAGAGAATATTTTAAGTGCATTCCTTTTAAGTAATCTCATATTAAACTACTTGTAAATTCCAAGAAAATATTTTGTGCTTTTATTTCAATATGTAGATTTTGAATGATTTTTTTTTTCAATATGACTTGGTTAACGATAATCTAAATTAATAAACAGACGCAGTAATTGAATATTCTGAAAATCTAAGGGAAGACACCTTAGAGAATCAGTGATGTATGTTTGGTTGCCTATCTATGAAGTAAGATGCAAACAAATTGTTATCTGTCATCATCTGTCATAACAAGCTAAGCCCTACGTCCAAATCTTGGTTCATACTGTTTTAAGCAGGTGGCTACTGCCACTTCTCATGAAAAAAACTATACAAGCTCTATAATAAGCTACGAAAATGATTCTGCAATTGCTAATATATCACCACAAAGACCAACAGATACCACTCCAATTCTAGATAACATTTCTACCAATTCGCACCCTATTAGTCCTTCCACAAGCTATGTCCCAAATACGTCCTCAACCAGTAGCAATATAACTAAACAAGACCGGACAGAATTGGGACTAGTTTCTCCCCAAACTATAAGACCTTATTCTAAGGCACTACCACGCAACGAAAGTAAATGCGGCCGAAAAAACGGCAAAACCTATTATCACAAATACTCCCGAAAAATACGAACTTCTAAAAGCTGAAGAAGAGACGAAAAATAAGAAGAATGACAACGCAAAGAATTGAGACAAATCATCCAAACAAAAAATGTGTAAAAAACATTGAAAAACTGTAAAAGCAATCGCTGTATGTGACTCGGACACGGACACTCAAGTTTCCATCCATGATGAATCTCCATCGCCAAAAAATCTCAAAGATTATTTAAGCGAGGAAGACGCTTCTTCATATGAAGAAAATAACATAATAACATCAAGCAACATGATGATAATACAGCTTGTAGTATTAGTAGGGGCATGGTTTGACTACCGCTTGTGTCAAAAATCCGCTTGTGTCAAAAATGGGCCCATAAGTTACAATCTCTGACGTATCCTGCCGTTGTAACACTTGTTTCTGCTGGCTCTCGTTCTGTCAATCTGGATCCATCCATGGTCGCAAACCCACCAACGGTGAATGCTGCTGACGAGTGGAAACATATTGCTTTGACCTTCTCCAATAATTCAAAAACACCTTAAATCCCAGTAGTTCCTCGCATTTGGAGATGCGTATTTTTACACCCCTGTCCGATTCTTAGAGAAATTTGAAATTTACTTCAACCGTTTTAAGGAACAGCCAGTTGATAACTTAACCTGCCTCACAGGAGAGGTGGAGTTATATGGCTACCGTTTGTCGTTGTGAATGGAACATTTTCGAGGACTGTAAAACCAATTTATCGAGCGTTGCAACGCGTAGAATTGGTACGCAATCTGATTCTCCCTTTGCCAGAATCTGCTATGGTCGCTCACTTCATGGGGTTATTTCCTGAACCTCTTCGGCCTTTGTGGAAAGCAATTCCAAGAACGGAGTAGTTCAGTCTCAGAAGCCATATCGTTTCGATCGGAACATTTAAATTTGTTATCTATTTTGTTCTTTAAAAATGATTTCCGTCTTGTTTCCCCCAAGCAATATACATACTGCCTTGTGTGCCAGCTGCGGTCAGGGTTTTGGTGGAAAATGTTAAAGTTAAACCAACAAGTTAATAATTAAAGGTATAATTTTTATTAAGGGCTTAGAACAGTGTGACAGCTTGAAAAACATAGGTTTTAATGGATTTTTTTAAAGAGAAACCATATGATATAGAAATTATTTGTATAATTGCATACAAAGGTGTATGATTGAAGAGTATTATATGTTATTTTCATTCCTTTTTGTGGTATCTACACCGACGTACGATGTCCCAAAGTGGACTCCTCCTAAAAATCATGGCCGTGGCGTTGACAGCAAATTGGTTTACCGATTCATCTGAAACACAAAAACAAAAAATTATGTAAATCTAGATATGAATAGCTATGACTGTACGTAGGGAATTATGCTTTTTTCGAAAAATAGCAAAATGGCGGACATATGCCATATAAAAGCGACTTTTCAATGATTTTCCGATACAAAAAGTGAAATAAATATGGATCATTTCCATTAATCAAAAATCGCGTACGTACAGTCGAAGACAAAGATTTCTTCTATAAAATGCAGCTTAGCTTATTTTGATTTGATGGATAGATTTTTTGATTTGCTGTCAACGCGGTCAAAAAACGGTATTTCGAGAAAAACGAGGATAAAATTTTACTTTTAGATTACTTATTCTGACGAATAAAAATGACTTACTCACCACTATTCAGCAATCCCTGGACCATATAAAAGTTCCTCATCGCCCATAATTACATCTTGATCATCACCAGCATGTCCACTGGCACGCAAACGGCCTTCACGCGTATTACGCCGCGCTTGACGCTCGGCTTCGACCACGCGCTCCTTATCGATTTCATGGCAGTAATCGTATACCGTTTGACCAATTTCGAGTTCTAATAATTGTAAAACATCCAGCAGAGCAACATGTCCATCATTGAATAGTATCGTACCAAGATTGGCGGCAATATTAACTATAGTCTTCCCGCTGAATGTCGATTTGGGTGCAAACTTCCAAATAACATTATTAAAACTCTCGTTGTTGTTTTGGTTGAATGCACCTAAGCACCTTTCTAATAGATCGTTTCGACTAAGATCGTCGTATATTGGCTGGATAGCTGCAGCAACATCAGCGGACAATGCAGGCTTATGTCTGTAATTTTGCAATGTTTCATTTGCGCGCGCCTTCTGCCACGAACACCACGAGTCCTCGCCGATCGGACAATTTTGATGCTGCGGTTTGTCATCGGTAGAGCATTTATGGAAAAAAGTTGCCCAAACAGCTTTCCTCATATCAGCCACAGAATTAGAATGTCGACGTATTGCGAGACCGTAATATATCGTAAGGTCTTTTATCAGGTTTGCTGTTAGTTTACCTTTGCCGCCGAGGCCCTTTGTAGATTTTTTGCAATTTCGCAGTCTCGTTCCCATACGCTTTTGTACGTGATTTACGCATTCTTTTTTCTTCACGTCTGCTGAAACCTGCTCTATAATTCTGCTGTAAGTTTTTGAATCGCCATCGCCAATAAAATTAACATACTTTTTCCCGTGTAATTCTTCAGCTCTTTCAAAAATTTCTATCATAGCATCGGGTTCCATTTTACCTGCAGAACCGGTGTGGTTAGCTTCGCATTCTTTCTCGTGGTCTTCGAGCCAAGTTTCATATAGTGCTGAATTAGATTTATTTTTCCACAAAGCACAAGCCTTGCAGTATCCAGATTTGACGCAGATATCAAGAACTTTTTTGCTGTAGTAACCTATGACTGTTACTATGCCGTGTAACGAACTGAAGCCGCGTTTACGCCACGTGCCATCACCAGAAACGGTTAGTCCATCAGCATTTTCACAGTTTTCATCAGTTCGTCGTATTTCTAATTCAGCAGCTTTTTTTATTGATAAGTTTTTTGCACGGTCCGTGGCATCGTGAATTTGTGATACAATAGAGGAGTAAAATGATTTAAAAATTGGGCGCGGCAAATCCATAAAGGCGCAAAACTTTTCCGCTCCAGCTAATCCGACTCAAGCAATCTCATTGCAAAAATAAATCGACGATTTACCTCGTAAGCATTTCGTATCAACGGGCACGAATGAATTTCTTTAGGTTTACACGATTCACACTTCATAATAATTTTAAATCCTAATCCTCGTTAGTACTTTCGCCAAACTGCACATCACCTCCACATTTTTTACACTTTAGAAGTTCACTTACACATGCAAAAACTGTTATAAAATTAATAAGCCTATAACTAACACTTGGATTGACTGTCACATTTGTTTCGCCAGAGGTGCTTAGTTTTTTCGACGAAGTGCTGATATTTGGCTCTACTTTTTCCCTTTGGAAGCGGTTTGGTGGGGCCGATTTTCTTCGTTTTCTATCGGGTCTCCATGTTTTCTTTCCGGTTTTGTGCCGTTTTCCTTTTTTATCCATGATCCTAACTGTACCAAGAACTCAACAAAACAGATACGAGCGGATTAACTGACTATAGACGACTCCCGACTGATCATAACATTTGGTTCATTGACCTCCCTCCCGGCGCAGCGCGGGCGCGCGCAGGCCTGGCTTACCGCGCTAGACCTTTCCTTACACAAGTAGCTGTGATTCCCTTAGTTTTTCGAATTTTGTACTACAAATTGAATGAAATAATCTTGAGATGTGTGCCTATTGAAATATGTAAAAAACAAAATTCGATTTTTTTTAAACCGTCACAGTGTTCTAAGCCCTTAAATAATTGGTCATCTTCGAAACGAGACATTTTTTAGCTTCAGAAAAACTAAAAATCCCAAATTGATGATGACGTTCTTAAAAATATTGCTCCTGAAATATTCCTACTTTTAACAGAAAACGAACTTTGGATTTGATTGCAGTATACAACCGCCAGAACATCAGTGTCAGTTGCATCAACTGAAACAGTTTCCAATTCAAATTATTCTGAAATAGAAGAACTTGTAAAAAATAAGGCAGCAGATTTTACCATTACAACAGATGCTAACCTGGAAAATTTTTGGAGCGAATACACAGTTCTAAGCAAAAAAATTCCAAAACATATGTTGGAGGCCGACGCCGTAGCAAATCAGCGAAAGGCAACAATAGTTGCAGAAATAATGAGAATTGTCGTACATGATATGAGACACTTATCGTAAACGTTTAAAAAAGTTGCCCTACAAATGACCGGGAGATACCCAGACATATTTAGACATTGACGACGACGGAATTATACTAGGAGATGGGGCTCATTCGCATTTTCGGAAACTACTGGACCGAAACAAATATTGAAATAGAACCTTTAAAAGAGCATGCGAAAATAGGAGCCCATTAGAACCGGCAAAGGCTAGGAAATTAGCCAACCTTCATATGGGCTGTAACAATTGGCAAGCCACTATGTCACAAGATTTTAACTCTTCGTTAAGTCCAGTTTACGCCCTAAGGCGCAAACGCGAACGCAAAACGCAGAAAATTGCCACATACAGTCCGCGTGTATGGGTTTACGTTCAATGAGACGCAAACGCCAACACGGGAGCAGACGTGAAATGTTTACCAACTTCAACTTTTCGCATTTGTGTAATAATTGGCATTATTTTTGTAATAATTATTTTATTTAACAGCGGAGGAATGTGATAATTGCTCTGATTATGGATCAACGTTGGTTCTGTGAGAGACGCAACACGTAATCTCATCGCGTGTGAAACTTTTTAATGGTTTTTATTCCCATACATATAGGGGTTTTCTTTGATAACAGATTTATGATTTTGTTGTGAATTTTACTACTAGGTTAGTGATTAGTGTATTTTCAAGTGAGTGCATATTTTATTTACATCTGATCTATGTTTTATTTTGATTTGACTTATCGTGTGGGAATGTTGTTCTCCTAAATATGGGGTCAAGGAGGGGGAAGTTTTAATAAATAGTTGAGGCGTAGATTCATTGGCATCCAGAAGAAGACAACTCCTCAAATAGATTTGGTAGATTTAGACTTTCAGTTCATTGTTTTAATTCTTTTGTTTTTAATTGTAAATAAATATTTGTTGTTCTTTTATTGAGATTTGAGTTTTACTTATGAGTAAGTTTCTTTTAGTATTTAAAGTTAGCAAACCAGCTACAATTTAATGGTAGAGATTTTGATTACTTTTTATTCAGTTGAAATAGTGATTATCATGGTAGGAGCCAGGGCTTTGTCTGATAAAATACTGCATTGGTCCTATCGCAAGAACTTACGTGCTGAGCGTGTTTAGAGAGATAAATTTCATAATGGTTAAGGTTGTGGTGCTTAGATAGACTTCTTAAAACTAAAAAGTATGGTTACTTAATAACCAGATTATACCCAACCGACGAACATTTGTATCCCGTGGAGGTTGACGTCTGGCAAAAAAAAAACAGTAAACAACCATAAAACTACCGCTCGAGCCATCACAAATGCGTAAATATTACTAATACAAACCGCAGAAAAGAAAATACAACATTCGCATAAATATGAAGATCGACGACGAGAAGCTAGTAAACACCGTACGGATATATTCAGGTATATATGACAAGAAATGTAAGGTTTTCAAAGATAAACTCTGCAAAGAGAATGCGTGGAGGAAAATTTTGATTGTAAATTGCCCAAGTGGTGTGGGTTGCCTGTATTATGGCGTTGGAGCGCTACAATGAAGTGGTCACGTGTTTTTTGAATAGCCTATTGCCTCGCTCTATTTTGTATCTTTTGTTAAGTTGTGATGTGGATTTGTGAATGCGCTGTTTAAAGTCTTACCCAAGGGAATATGAATAACACTTAATAGGTTATTTTTACTTTTAATTTGTCATAATTGCGCGGTTTGGGATTTTTTGTTGGCGTTCGACTGGCAGGGTTTTGAGTTTTTACCTATTTTTATCTGGCCATTGCACACGGTTGGTAGCCGTGTTTGACATGTAGAATGGTTGCCTGTCTGACGCCTATCGGGAGTCCAGCTTGATTGAAAACAATGTTATTTTTAGGACAGTATATAAGAAACAGAAGATCCAGAGAATACCGATATACCAGAAACGCCACTCCCCTTCATCATTGATTTCAGAAGATAGACAAAAACGAAATGTGCTATTTGAAATGGCATGCCAGCATCACCGTAGGTACTTCAAATAGTGAGGTGGAAGTGTTAGCAAAACATTGGGCATTAGAGTTTATAAAACTGTCAGCAGATCAACAGATCTGCGCAAAAAAAGGATAAACTACATTTTGTATGAAGATCATTTAGGAACTTGGTGTATTACAACGTCTAGCTGTGTCTAGCCCGATTTTGACAAAAGCGGTTTACAAACACTCCAGTATCCCGCCAAGGAAAGAGCGACGTACCTCAGGAATCCACCACTTCAGCAGATTCACATGAACCTACGACTTCAGCAAAATATAAGTATGAACTAGTACTGATCTACTAGCGTCTTCTGGGCAAGATTAAAAAGAATCTGAACAACCTACATCGAGGCAGAGAATTTTCCTTCGTTGCCATCACACAGCCTAAAATAATTTGACCTACTTTTGGCTCTAGACGGATTTTGCAGATTTTTCTTTCTCCATCAGAATTTGTAAGCTCGAAGGAAAATTATTGTTTAAGTACAACATGACGGATCCAAATCAATCATAGGTGACAATTTAATTGAAAATATTTCATCTATTGAACTACGCCCATTTTGGATTTATAAACCTGAATATTGGTTTATGAAAATTGAGGCTCAATTTTCAGTTTCACCGATCTATGCCGATAAAACAAAATATAATTTCGTTGTAGCTTATTTACCACTCGAAATTATTTGCAATATTTCTGACATCATTACGAATCCACCTCAAGACAACGTGTACAATTTACTCAAGACAACTTTAATCTCACGCTTGACTTTAAGTCAAGAAAAACGATTTTTACTCATCGCAGACAAAGAATCTAAAGTATTTAAAGAATCTTTAAATACTCCTTCTATAGATCTATCTGTAGCGTAACTACAGATTTCGGATCCGTCGATAGAAATTATATTATAAAAACAAAGTAGTTAGTTTTATGTTACCAAGAACACGGTAGTTATGTGTTTATTTTGAATCAATATAATTATCAACCCACTTAAAGTAAGACGTGTTTTTCCTGTTCGTTTTTATTTATGTGGACATGATTAATTACCACACACCAGGCAGTGCCCCCATCTTTTCGATTATGGTGCTCCTTCTGTTCTGCATTGCGAGAGCAATTGGACTAAGCGTAATTTTCTGGAGATGTGCTACATCTAAGGCACACCCGACACCATTAGTGCATTTTAGCACTATCACCATTATTGACCACCATAGTGTAGATCAGCGTTTCTCCAAAGGGCTCTGATAATTATAAATTGAAATCCGCTAAAAATTAATATATATATTAATAAAAAATGAACTAAAAAATTTAGATTATAGATTTTTTTTAGATTTTTAGCGGTTGAGAAACGCTGTCCTAAAGTGTGAAGCGTGTGTGAGTGTGTGCGCGTTGCTAACTTGAGTGGCCTTGAGTCAGCCTAATTTTGTGCGTACGCCCGAAAGCGAAAAACGACTTGGACGACTCGGGCTGGAGACGTATCGGGCCGGGCCGGGTACAAATAGTGACTATTTGCGAGCACTAATTGACTATTTAATAGTCAAAAGTGGGCCCGTGCAGACTATTGTCTCCACCGTCCGCAGATTGCGCCAAGAGTGGTCTTATAAACTGAAATTAAGTGAAATTTTTAGAAAGTGAAGTGGTGCTTTTTCAACACCACAAGTGCGTAGAGCGGGATCATCACAGCCGAGATTTTCCATGTCTGATGTAGAAGATGAACAAGAATATTGAGGTATTTTATTTTATTTATTTCTGTACATGACTTATACACGGTTAGTTTCTTAAATGCAAGCATGCCGCACATGTGGGTAAATGGTTGGAAGAAAATATGCGGTCTGCCGCGTGGCCGTTTGCAAACAGCTTTTTCTTAGGTTTAGTTTGCATCAGTTTGCTCGCTCCGCGCTGTCGCATATCGCGTGACTATTTTACGTGTATTGGGTTGTCTACCTACACTGTTGTCTTCGTTCGTTCTTGCGTTCGCCTTTAAGAAAGTTACCGTGTATATACATTATAAAGCGAATTTTTAATTATTTTTTTAATCTGCAAGTCATTAAGGATGGATCGTTGGCTTATCAAAGGAACAGCAAAAGTTGCAGGATCTCAACAATCACCTGGACCGTCTACATCCAAAAACATTGAAACTGAAACAACAGTGGATACTTGCATAAATCCAGAAAAAGAGATATCTGCTGCCACTACGAGCATATTACGTGAACCCGCCACTAAGAAAAGGAAATATGATGAATGCTACCTGTCTCTTGGTTTTGTAGATGCTAATAATGTGCCTCAATGTGTCTTATGCAGCAAGCTTTTTCCAAATAGTTCTATGGTACCAGCTAAAATGCGTCGCCATTTGGAAACCGTACATCCAGAGTTTAAACATAAGAAAGTTGATTATTTTATGCGTAGGCGTGATGAACTCTTAAAGCGACAAAACCTAATTATTTCAACTTTTAAAACTGGCAATGAGAAGGCCACTGAAGCATCATACATTGTCAGTTATCGTATTGCACTGGCCGGCGAAGCTCATGCAATAGCTGAGACATTGATCAAGCCTTGTGCAGTCGATATCGCTAAATGTATGCTTTATGAAAGGTAGGCAAAAGAAATAACTAATGTGCCACTATCCAATGACACGGTAGCCCGCCGAATTAAGGATTAACAGCCAACGTAAAGGCTGAATTGATATCTCGTCTGCAATGTTGTAATTTTTCTCTACAAATGGACGAAAGCACAGACGTAGCTGGACTTGCAGTCTTGCTTGTATTTGTTCGATATCAGCATCTAAATTTGCGCGAAGAGGATCTACTTTTGTGTGAACCATTGCTAACCAATACAATTGGTGCCGAAATATTTAATATCGTGGATAACTTTTTTAATGCTCATGGTTTAGATTGGAAAAATATGTTGATATCTGCACTGATGGTGCAAAGGCAATGGTAGGAAAAACTGCTGGCGCTGTCGCAAAAATCAAGAACATGGCACCAAACTGCACAAATAGCCACTGCATACTTCACCGCCAAGCACTTGCAGTAAAAAAATGCCATTGTCACTTAAAAAAGTCCTTGACGAGTCTGTAAAGATAATAAATTTCATAAAATCGCGACAATTACAAACACGGCTTTTCAAAATTCTATGTGAATTCTATGCTACCATTCGGAGCAGCGGAAGCTGTGGAGAATAGTGGACCACCCGTAGATGTTGGGCGAGGAACCAAAAGACGAGAAGTTTCTTCAAATTTGGAAGAACGCTTGAAATTATTAAAACAACTAGCTGAAAACCGCCACCCAGCTACGGAAATTGACGAAACTGACCTTTTCTTTGCCAGTATGGCTAAGATAGTCGATAAGCTTCCACCGGCCGAACAAGTGCGTCTCAGATTAGAACTTGCAACTATTGTAGGTAATGCTGAACTCCGTCATTTACAAGGTGGTTATAGTAGTTTACAAATAACAACGCACTTATTGGCGTCTTATTTCTGTTGTATGGTTTTGCAGTAATATCTTCTTTTATGTGGTTTAATACATAATCAAATAACGCTGGTGTCAAGCGAAAGTATTCTCTGAATTTAACGCCATTAGAATGAAGATGACGACGTATTAAAATTTCGTAGGCACCTTCCGATTTGCGGCGTTGGAAAATTTCTAATACCTGTATAATCTGTTGCCCTCCTCTTCGGAAGACTCTTCATCTTCCAACAATAGTGCTAACGCTATATCCAAATCGTCCATGTTCAAGACCACTGTCGACCGTACTCGAAGTGCTCTAGCTTTACATCTGTGTTCCGCCGCTATAACGTTCCGTACGTTCGTCACATTACGTCCGTCATAGTACGGCCGCTCTATTACGGTGCCGCTATCCGAGCAAACTTAAGTGACGTTAGATGTCAGTCAAATAACAATGAACAGGCCCGTATTCAATAAAAATTGACTTAATTATTGGTATATTTAACAATGTACAATTTATAATTTTCGCTTATTATCAATGTAGGTTTCCAAAGATTCCTGCTCAGTAGGAATTTTGGATACAGTTTGTAGACCCATGTAACTGGAAGCCGACAGTGTTGTTTGTTCGAAGCATTTTACGGATATATGTATAAACAGAACATCACGAAATCGCATCAAATATATTTTCTAGTTTAGTAAAACATTGTTCGGTCAAGATGTGTTGGATAGTCACAGAATAATTATTAATTAAAAATATTATAAATAGGTACACACATATTCGAATGTGTTACATCAGAAAAACAAAAATAAATAAATCCGCCAGCATTCGACATCAAAATAATAATATGGTTTTGTTTAATGGCCAGTAGGTTACAAAATGTATAATACTTACTTTGTTCATATTCATATTTATATTACACTTATAAGATTTAGTTTACATTAAAGTTAAACTAATATAAGATTTATTTTACATTATTTCTTATAACCTTAATCCAGAGTATTTTTGTGTTTTTACTTTCTTTAGTTAAACAAATATAGTTATTATGTGCTATGTTGCTCTGTCTGCAATATTACAGAAAATGAATTATAATTAGCCCCGGCCTGTGCAGACCGACCGTCGTATAGTTCCATAAGCCACACCTACTGACGCCGTTTTCAGTATAGGAAAAACATCGTCATAGCGTCTCCTTTCTATACTATCTCGATGACTGTCCCTAATATGGGGATCGTCCAGTTTTGTTTGTTTGACTTGTTATTCGTAATTTCCAAGTTTGTGAGTATTCTTAAAGCTTTCCTTAGTTAGGTTTCAACTTTGTTGTTAAGCCTCCCAACCTCCCATAAGCGGACAAAAATCTTAGAACCATGAGTTTCCGCTTATGAGTGCTATCACTGTACTGCAACAGTTATTAAACGTCAAAATACCTATTTAAATATCAGCTGGTCAGAACTTATTCAAACGATTACTTTGTGATCTATTTACTTCGTGATTTGAGCAAGCTGAGCCCGCGCCAAGCTATTAGAACCCTTACTGTTTAGTGGTCAAATCAACACTGGCCCCACTTTACTGATGACAAATTTGTGATTTGTTGCACGTTGAGAATAAGTCGATCCTTTTCAGGTGACATATCAAGTAGGGCATGGGGCAAAATCTTTGTCCAAGACTTAGAGAGCGCATGTGTGACCAAAGTATCGTTTTAGAATTTTTCCGTCAGGTGTCGTTAGCCTATTTCTGGTGGCGTGTTTTGCGCTCAAACAATCATGCCTGAAGTACACCATACAAGTGTTGACAATTTTCTTTGGCAGGTTCTTGTCAAATGTTTCAACACGAGATAACAGCTGACATTACTCGGGGTAAGTGTGTAGGCAAACCACAACAATTTAATTGACTGAGGAATAGGTGCAACACCTATCGAAATTTGCTTAAACATCGTATGGTCAGTTTTCTGAAACAGAAAACTGCAACTTATATCATCCACAGTTGAGCAGTTTTTTTTTAAACACATGTGGACTCTATTTGCAGTCAGTGCAGTTTGACAGGAACATTTAAATCGATGATCATCGTCATTGTGAATATGTTTTGTTTTTATGAAAAGTGTGTTATATACTCTAGGTATGTATTATTATACTTAGCTTAATATTTTTTTTTGCTGTAACTTGACATCAATATTTTGATAAGGTAAACATTTGCCCCATTGAAAAATCATACTGGGGCAAGTGTGTACGAAATATATGGGGAAAGTGTGTAGCATACTACACACTTGCCTCGTGTATACAAATTTGAAAATACTCTAATTTTTCTTTACATTTAAGTAATAATAATGGTTCGTACTTATAAAAGAAGGTCCAATAGACCAATAAATTAGACGTGGTGTGTTAACGCAGTATGGAGCTCACAAAAAATACAACATTCCACACATGACACTTAGTTACCACCGAAGAGGATGTAGAGGAATGAAAAGCTTAACAATGGGTCGACGCACAGCACTGTCTATCGAAGAAGAAGCTAGAATGGCATATTGTTTAATAACAATGGAAAAATGGGGATGAGGATTAACACGACGTGAGGTTTTTAGTATTGTTGAACAGTATGTCGTTCAAAATAACATCAAAACGCCTTTTAAAAATGGGAGACCAGGCGAAGACTGGTACCTTGGTTTTTCTAGGCGACAAAATTTGTCAATCAAAAAACCTCAATCCGTGGAATATGCGAGGAAGAAATGCTTGGATCCTTTTGTTATAAACAACTATTTTAAGATGTTATTACGACAATTGGATGATCTGAGTTTACATGATAAACCACGCCAAATCTGGAATTTAGATGAAACCAACTTCTGTTTAGATCCATCCAAAACGAAAATAGTGGGAAGCCGAGGAACAGCATCATCACGTACAACTGCAGGTAGCGGAAGAGAAAATACAACAGTATTAATGGCAGTTAGTGCTGATGGTTTTAAGGCTCCACCATTGATCGTCTAAACATATGTGGAATGAGTGGGTTGCCCCCCCAGAAGTAGCATTTCCCGGAACCACATATGCCACAACAAAAAACGGGTGGATGGAGTCTGATGTTTTTCTGGAATATTTTGAAACCAGCCTCTTAAAAGTGTTTGGGCCAGTGCGCCCTCCCTATCTTGCTGGTAGATGACGGTCACGTATCTCATGTTGACGAAAAGTTAATCAGGTCCGAAAAAAACAATGGAGTAACTATCCTTAAATTACCCCCTCATTCCGCACATATTTTGCAACTGCTTGATTTGAGCGTGTTCAAATCGTTAAAAGTGAGATGGTTAACTGGCAACGACACAACGAGGGATGGAAAATCACGAAAAACACGTTTAGTGCGTTAGTATGCAAAAGGAAGGAAACTCATCCTGGGATAATTTCTAACGGTTTTAAAAAAGCAGGCCTATATCCTTACAATGCAAATGTTGTTTTGAGAGACCAATACAATCCTTTATCATATAGAAGATGGGAAAAGCAACAAGAGCAGGTTCATATCGATAACATGCAGGCAGCAGGCCCTTCCAATAATAATAAACAGACACCAGAACAACAACGGAACTGTTCTTTTGAAGAGCTCTTACTGTCTACGGTTAAGCAGAGCGCTCTAGCCGAAAAAGTGAGAAAGAAAAAAGTGGCTTCGGGTGCTGAAGTAATAACTGCAGAAGAAGTTAGCCGTCGCATAGAAGAAAGGGAAAAGAATGTTAGGTCAACAATAAAGAAGCGCCAATCGGACAAAGCCTCTCACGAAGAAGACGGAGAAGATCGCGACAAGAACGAAAGTTCCAAAGAAATTATTTTTGATTTCTGATCAGAGGAGCGGAAGCACTAGAGCTATGCATGGACGAAATAAGGAAGCCGTCAGAAGATATTGCTGAGGAAGACTGGGTATTGGTGTGCCTGCCAGGAAAAAAAATAAAAAGTATTATGTAGGTCAGGTTGTGTCTGTTAATAAGGGAGACGAGGAATGGCAAATAAAATATGCTAAGAAGGTACCCTGTGTTAATCCTTTACCAGCACCAACGTTTTCTTGGAAATACCCAGAAGAATATACTGTCGTAGCAATGAGTGATGTCATCCATACCCTTCCAAAACCTACCATGGATAGACGAGATCAGATCCACTTTGACATTAATTTTTCGTCATATAATATTCAATAAGACTATAAGTACAATTTTTTATAAAGGGTTATATGTTTTGTTATGTTTTTTTAAGAATTAAATTGTTTTAGTAGCATGCGTATATTATTAAATCAGTTGCTACATACCGCCTAGTTTAAGTTTAAAACAAGTAACTTTATTACATTACTTACTGCACGTCTAAATATCTCACACTTGCACCGCATTATTCTGTAAGTTACAATGTAAAATATAACGGCCGACTACATAGTTGCCTCCTAAGCCCGGGAAAGTATGTAGTATAGACTTGAGTTAAAAAGGTATCGTAAAATCAGCAATATGAAACTTTGAATGATGCGACTGTTGTGGTACATTAAAGAAAAGTAGAGGGAATACGTGGTATTCAGGAAAGTTTGGGTTTCTCACCCGCTCAACTGTTATACATAGGTTTGAACTTGTGTATTTTCAATACACACTTACCCCACTTCACCTTATATGTATTTAGTTAGGCATTGACAGAAGTACATAAGAAACGTGTTACAAACCTTCTCCAAACATTCATCTCACTCAGAAGTGGTTCCTTTTCCGGCTGACTTCACGTATGGGTTTTAAATTGGTTTAACCCCCTATCTCACTCTCAGAACGTAGTTCCTTTTTGAGTGTCGGGTCTTATAATGTCTAGTCTTTTGTATACGGTATACTTAGGCCTGTGTGCAGGGTGTATGGTAGTGGTCGGTGGTAGTTAGCTCCGAGGCTAAACTCATTTTTTGGGCAGTTTCGAGCAAACTTTTCGACGAGTGTTGTTGAGAAGAGTGTATTGGTAGTGTTTCATCAATTAAATCAAATTGCTAAGGTTGGAGAAGCTGTGTCAGTGAATAAAGTAATAAGCGTGGGTACCGATAAGATTCCTAACCTTCAAAGAGTTGATCTGTTTTGGTTTCTTTGCGCGGTAGATTCGTAAATAGGCAACACAAAATGCAACGAAATATTGATCCATTAAATTTATGCGGTAAGTGTGAACTTAGTTGCATCAGCATGGACAACGGTAAAGGTAGTTTTGAGGTGTTTACTCGAAGTAAGAAAATGGAGAAAACGAGCGCAAAAGGTGGTAATAGTAATAATAGTGTTGAAAAAATGGACAGAATCTTAGATTCCATGAATAGTATGACCCTGCAAGTGCAAGCTATGTACGCAGAGGTGCAGTTGATGAGACAGAGTCAAGACGAGTATAAGTTGGAAATGAAAAAGCTAAGGGAGGAGATAGGAGAGCTAAAGGCGCAAAATGCATCGAGCAAACTGAAGAACGGCGAGATGATGTCAGAAATAAGTGAACTGAAGACGAAAATAGAATATCTTGAAAAAGACAAGAAAAAGAAAAACGTAGTCGTTTCAGGCTTGAAAATAGATACAGAAGATAAGGCTGAACTGAAGGAAAGAATTGAAGATTTCATTAATGGGAGTCTAGGAACTGAAGTGAAAATGGAATCAGCCACAAAGTTGGGGGGGAAGTTATACCTGGTTGAATTTGGAACAATGCAGGATAAAATAAAGATAATGTGGAATAAGAACAAGTTAAGGCAGTTGAAAGACATGAGAGTTTATATTAACGACGACCAGACCGACCAGGAAAGAAAAATTCAAAAACAATTAAGAGAAATCGCCATGGAAGAGAGGAAAAAGGGAATAAAAGTGAAAATAGGTTATCAAAAACTAATAATCAATGAAGTTGAGTGGGCATGGGATAAGCATAAGGAAGAACTGCAGGCACGGTCAGCAGTGGAGTCAAAAAACTAAGTAGCAAGGAATCCCAAGAAAAAGAGACAACGAAATTGGCTATGACAAGGGACAACGAGAAGAACAGAGTTAATAAAGATAAAAGGAGAAAAATGATTAAAATAGGAACTTGGAATGTTAGGAGTATGTACGAAGAGGGAGCGATAAAAAATTTAATCGAAGTTATGAAACAGTATGATTTGGATTTATTGTTACTTCAAGAAACCAAACTAAAGAATACCGATATAAGTAACATAGACGGATATACATTATTTAACAGCGGTGGAATAAATAGATACTTTGGGGTCAGATTTTTGGTAACGAAAAAAATAAAGGATATAGTCGTAGACTTTACAGCAATCACGGATAGAATATGTCAACTACGGATACGTGGAAGATACAGAAAAATTAGTCTGCTGAACGTCCACGCGCCAACAGAGGATAAAGAGGTTGAGGAAAAAGAAACATTTTATGATGAGCTAGGACGCGTGCTAGATAAGGTACCGAAGTACGATATTAAGATGGTCATTGGGGACCTTAATGCAAAAGTTGGAAGAGAGGAGATGTATAAAAAGACTACGGGAGGGAAGAGTAAACATGCAGTAAGCAATGAAAATGGGGTAAGATTGATAGAATTTGCAGCTGAAAATAGAATGAAAATAGTGAGTACCAGTTTTGATCATAAAGATATACACAAGATGACATGGATATCGCCGGATGGTTTGACCAGGAACCAAATTGACCATGCCTTAATAGAAGAAAAGCATGCAAGAGCTGTCAAGGATGTCCGAAGTTACAGGGGTGCTGACGCAGGTACAGATCACATGTTGGTAGTAGCAAAGGTGGAACAGCAATTACCTGGGAATGCTAAGAAGATCGTGAACGTCAAAAGAAAATACAATATACTAAAACTACAAGATGCAAAGACAAAGGAGACTTTTAGAAAAGAAATATGTTCAAAGCTGGAAGTCAATGAAATAGCAGAGGCTGTTCAAGACGAGTGGAGAAGATGTCAAGACATTATAACTGAAGTAACAGACCGATGTTGCGGTAAAAAGGAAAAGCAAGAGAGTCGCAGATGGTTTGATAAAGAATGTTTAAAAGCTCTGCAATTGCGTAAAGATGCTCGAGTTCAGTTGATCAGGACAAATTCAGAAGAGGACAAATGTACCTACAACCAGCTGAGGAGGATGGCCAAGCAACTGTGCAGAAGAAAGAAGCGAGAACTAATGGAGAGACAGTTGGAGGAAATAGAAGAGCATTTCCAAAATAAAGAGATAAGAAATTTTTATCAGGAGGTTAAAAAGAAGAAGACAATTTTTACAGGGACACCTCAGTACTTCAGGAATAAAGAAGGGCAGCTAATTGGCGACTGCGAAGGGAAGTTGGAAACATGGGCACAATATTTTGAGAACTTATTAAGTGATGAGCTTGCTGAGGAAATTGTAAGAGACGATAGAGTAGTACACCAAGAGGAGGATCAGATAGAAGAACCAACTGAGGAAGAAATTTTGAAAGAAATACAAAATTTGAAAAATAACAAAAGTGCGGGAGAGAATGGGTTAGTGGCCGAGCTTATCAAAGAAAGAGGTGACGGAATCCAATCCAGATTAGCCAGTTTAATTTTGAAACTATGGAGACAAGAAGCTATGCCAATCGAGTGGTCCTGCGCAGTGATTGTACCATTATACAAGAAAGGCGATAAGGCAATATGCAGTAACTATAGGGGAATAGCTCTGCTAGATGTAGTTTATAAAATACTGGCCAGAGTTATAAGAAACAGGTTAAGTCCATACCAGGAAGCTCAGGTGGGTGAATATCAAGGTGGTTTTAAGAAAGGAAGATCAACTATAGACCAAATCTTTGTCATGAAGCAGTTAATGCATAACACGTACGATCAAGATTTGGGGCTTCATTTGGTGTTTATAGATTTCAAGCAAGCATATGATACAATCCTGAGGCGTAAGCTGTTTGAGACGATGGGTAGACTGCAAATTCCAGAGAAGTTAGTGATATTGACGCAAATGACGCTGCACCAAACATATAATAAAGTCACTTTGGAAGGTTGTTTGTCCAGGTCTTTTGAAGTGCGAAGAGGACTGAGACAGGGTGATCCGTTGTCGACAGTTTTGTTTAATCTTGTGCTGGAGGGCATACTGAGAGAGAGCGAGGTGCAAAAGGGAGGGCTAATCAACAATCATAAACATCAATGCTTAGCATACGCGGACGATTTGGTACTAATGGCAAGATCGAGGTTGGAAGTACAGAAAGCTTTTAAAAGACTAGAAGAGACAGCAGGAAGATATGGACTACACATAAATGAAGAAAAAACTAAGTATATGGAAGTGACGAGAGCGCAAGTTCAGTCTCTGAAGAACCCCTCAAGGTGAAAGCATTTGGAGGAAAGGAATACTATTTTGATAAAATAAATCAGTTTTAATATTTGGGAGTAACATTATCTAGAGACTGTAAGGAGGAAGCTGAGAGCAATAAAAGGATTGCGAAAGGCAGTAAAGCGTTTGGTCCACTGTCTAAAATATTCAAGTCCAAGCAGATATCGAGGTATTCAAAGCTGCGATTGTACCGAACCGTAGTACGACCAACTGTATTGTATGGCTGTGAGACCTGGATTCTAAATAAGCAGATAGAAGAAAAGTTGAACAGATGGGAAAGAAAGGTGCTGAGGAAAATTTTCGGAGGAATATATTCAGAAGAATACGGTTGGCGACGAAGAACAAATAAAGAAATTATGCAACTCTACAGGAAACCTAGTATTTCGCATGCAGTTAGAGGACAAAGATTGAGATGGTTAGGACATATCGGCAGGATGGGAGAGGGAAGATTTGTAAGGAGAGTTTTTAGCATCGGAGTAGGAGGAAAAAGACAGAAAGGAAGACCCAGGAAAGGATTTCAGGAAGCAGTGAAAGTCGACTTATCAGCAATAGGAGCCCTGGACTGGAAACAGAAGTCGAAAGATAGGAAGATGTGGAAAAAAAAATGTTAAAAACTTTGAAGCCATGGGCCTTGATGGCCTGTAGTGCTGTATTATATATATACTTAGGCCTGTTTCACACGGAGAGCCATAAGGCTCTCGCTCGCGATCGGGAGGAAGACTGAAATGCAAAGAGTACAATGGAGCGTTCACATGGGGAGCACGAGCCTTTAGGGCGCTTGACAGCGGGCCGCGTCTCTTCCTCTAAATGCAAAGGCAAGCGTGGGGCATTCACACGAGGCGACGTTTTGGCTCTCTTGTAGCATATTTCTGCTTGTTGAATATTGGTCAATCTCGCAGTCAATTCGAGAGGGAATTAAAATGGTATTACATCGTATTTCACAATGTTTAAGGAATTTATATCATAAGTAAACAATGCTGGCGTTCTGATTTTTGAGCCATCCAGTATCAGTTTAACGAACCATATCAAGAAGGGCGCGACAATGATACTCAATTGATACTCCCCACTCAATTATTGAGAGAGTATATTTAAACCCGTATTACACAATATTTGAGGAATTTATAGTATAATTAAACGAAAAATACAATTATTCTCAATCAATTCTAATGTAGTCATTTTTATTTGTCGCCATCTAGTATTATTTTAATAAACTGCGGCAGTGTGTCGTTTCTTAGCGTTAAGTCAAAATGGATGTTGATGTCGAGTTGTTGATTAATTTAGTGTGTATCCGACCCGCCCTTTGGGAAGTTGCCGAAATCCTCAACGGGGATTTTGGAACATTGTCCGGGCCTGAACAAAAGAAGTACGGTAAGTAGGTATTTATTTATTTGAATCACTTTGAATACACTTAAACTTTTTTTTATTACACTTTGAATCTGAGCGAACGGCAGTCCATCAAAGAGTTAAATTTTATTCATTTGCCATGGGACAGCACCAACAGGTGACATGAAATAATTAGAGAAAGCATTTCTGACATGGTTTGCGGACAGTGTTCCTCGCACTCCTTGCTGCTGTTGTTGTACATCCTCCAGCCCTATAATTGTCATTGTGTCTTCGAACGTAAAACCATCTCTGTCACGGACGAAATTATGAAGTGCAACACAACATTTGACAACGTGTACAGCAAAATCTGGTTGCACATTGATCGCCCGATGAGGGGTTCGTCATTTGTTCGATAAGATTCGAAATGCACATTCTATAAACCGTCATGCCCTACTGAAACGGTAGTTGAGGAGTCTCTTTTCCACTGAAAGGCTTTGTCGTCCAAATGGTCTCAACAAGTTTCTGTGCAACCCAAAAGCTTCATCAGCGATGAAAACATGAGGTAGTTGAGGTCCCATTGCACCAGGAAGATATTTCTCGGTCGAAAGTTCAAGATTTTCATTTTCGATTGATCTCCTCAGCTTCGAACGTAGAAAAACCGAAGTCGCAATCCTTTCCGTAGCTGTCAATATCCACGTACACAAACCGGTACTCGGAATCCGCTATTGCCATGAGGACTACAGAAAAATATTCCTTGTAGTTGTAGTACATTGTTGTAATCAATCTAAACTTACATTTGGTCTTTATAGGAGAGGAACCCCCTCCAGGCTAATAGAATCATATTTGACTGGTAGAACGCAAGTGGTAAACTGGAAAGGAAAAAACTTGACAGAGAGAGCTATTAAACACGGCGTTCCACAGGGAAGTGTATTGGGTCCCGTCCTTTTCCTTGCATATATCAATGATCTACCAATAAATGTACCGACAATGTGCGCATACCTCTTTGCTGATGATATAAGCTTTGTGGCAAAGGGAAATACCGAGACCGAAGTAGATGCACAGATGGACGCAACGTTAGACGAAGCAGCTTCATGGATGGATGTAAACCAACTCTCCCTAAATAACGAAAAAACCCAGCAGATGCATTTTAGCGCAGAGTCCGAAACTAAATGTATAATATTCTTGGGATTGCATATAGAACATACATTAAAATGTAAAAACCATATAGACGCACTGTGTAAGAGAATACCTTCACAAATATATTGTCTAAGAAGAATTAAGCAAATAAGTACCTACCATGCAGCTAAGTCGTTCTATTATGCAAAGACACATTCGAGTTTCCAATTTGGAGTGATGTTCTGGGGTGCAGCAACCGGTGCGGAGAGAGTTTTCGGTCTGCAGAAGAGGGCACTGAGGGCATTGGTGGGAATTAATAGCAGGGATAGCTGCAGAGAAACCTTCAGGGAACAAAACATACTTACCTTGTGTAGCATGTTTATTTTGACAACTGTAAAGTACGTTCATGCGAATAAACATAAATTTAAACTAAACAAAGAAATGCACAACTACGACACAAGGGGTAAGAATGATATAGTAGTACCTTACCATCGTTTGAATGCCACAAAGGGACATCAATATTGGGAGGCCAAACTGTATAACAAATTGCCAAAGGGATACACCATATACCTGGACCACATTTCGAAAGGACAGTAAGCATATTTTGCTGAGCAACACAGTTTATAACATCGAGGAATTTTTGTCACTACAGTTTTTGTCCTAATTGTTTTCGTTTTTTAAACGTGTTAATGTTTTTTTAAACGTGGTGTTGTCAAATTTTCTGCAGTATCATATACGTGAATATTGTTATCAAATTGTCACATAAACTATTAAACTACCATACATTTGTTAAATTGACGTTTCTTGTAATTTTGATTGCACTGAATAAAAGTACTATCTATCTATCTATCTATCTCTAGAATGTATTTGTTTATGTTTTGTACTGTGTAAAGCATACTTGTTCTTTGAAGTTTGTAAACCTGACTTTTGTATAACCTATAATAGCGAGACGCGTTGGCGCCATATACACATAAAAAATCGATAAGTACGGTTGGCGTTGATGCTGAGTTGTTCGAGGAAGATGACGACAACAGCAGTGATATAGATGATTGTGCGAGTGCCGTATGTGAAGAAAGTGTAGCACGATACAGATTAAGACTCGCCTGTAGAAGAAGTAGAGGTTGATGAGTTCGAAGATGAAAATGATCCACCGAATCGCAATACGGAAATCTTACTACGGCAAAAACAGATGGTGTGGTGTAGCATCTAATCCTAATTCCTATACAATTGGAAACTGAGACCAGTCCAAAAACTGCATGGAAACTTATATTTACAGATGAAATACTAACTTGAAATGGACTAATGTAAAGATTACTAGTTACCGACAGCGATACAAAGATCAAAATAAATCGGAACTAAAAGACATTGATATGATGGAGTTGGAAGCTTTCCTTGGCCTGCCTTTTTTCACTGCCGTCTTCAATTCAAACCACGAACATATAAAGCGACTTTTTGCAACCAACGGCAGGGGACGAGAAATTTTTCGATGCGCGATGAGCCAGAAACGATTTACAGTACTCTTTGCCTGTCTTCGGTTTGACAACCCTGAAGACCGCATTATGAGACGGTTAAATAATCCGGCTGCACTCATCTGCGAAATCTTTGATTTGTTTATAAGCAACTCCCAAAAAGTGTATTCAGTAGGCGCAACCACCTGTATTGACGAGATGCTAGTTCCGTTTAGAGGGAGATGCAGATTCAAAATGTACATACCCAATAAACCTGCAAAGTATGGGCTAAAAATAATGTGCCTGACAGATTCGAAAAGCCATTATTTATACAATGCTTACCTGTACACAGGAAAAGATTCGGATGGGAAGGGTTTATCAGTTGACGAACAAAAGCTTGCCAAACCAACGCAAGCAGTAATTCGATTGTCCAAACCGAAAGAAACTAGCAACAGAAATATTACAACGGATAACTGGTTTTCCTCTATCCCACTTGTCGAGGAAATGCTGTCTAGGGGACTAACCTACGTCGGAACTTTGAAGAAAAGTAAACGTGAGATTTCTCCAGAGTTTCTGGCGAATAAGAAACGAGTGGTTGGTTCAAGTCTATACAGGTTTACATCAAATATGAGTCTGGTGTCATATGTACCAAGAAAAAATTATTCCGTCATACTTGTCTCATCCACGCACCATACGGCTTCAAAAGATAAAACTGAAAATAAGCCAGAGATCATCTCGTTTTATAATAGCACAAAAGGGGGGG
This sequence comes from Melinopterus prodromus, assembly GCA_964023965.1. NCBI lineage: Eukaryota > Metazoa > Arthropoda > Insecta > Coleoptera > Scarabaeidae > Melinopterus > Melinopterus prodromus. The sequence goes on from OZ030395.1 coordinate 35,666,028, forward strand.
TGGATGCGCTGGATGAGAAATGTAGCAAGCATTCATCGAGCAGACGAACAAGAAGGTGGCCTATGGCAATTTTCTTCAGGTTGTTAGATGTTAGTGGCGTGAATTCCCATGTACTTTACTTACTCTAACATGAAAGAAGTTATTGAGTCTATTACAAAATCAGGATTTAGTAACGAACATTTGTTTTAAAAAACTTCTTTTAAGGCATGTTAAAGTTTATATACTAAATATGTTTATTTACTTCATGAAATTATGTTTATTTTTAGGATTTCCACTTGAATTTGTAATTCAAGAAAAAACAAATCGTGCAATGACAACTCCTACTCAACGAATATATTCCGATACAATGAAACAATTTGCGCACACAATTTACTTTTACAGTCCGAAAGCTTACATTTTTTACGACAACATTTTGCACTACCAAATCCCCGTACTATACGAAAATGGCGTTGTAATTTAAATTACCAACCACGTTTCCTGTCGGAAGTCTTGCAGTTTTTAAAGGATGAAGTGAAGGTGAAACCACATTTAAGAGAATGTGCTCTAATTTTTGATGGCATGGCTACTAGGAAACAAGTCACGTGGGATCACCAATCGGGGACATTTACAGGGATTGTAGATTATGGTGGAATTATCGATATAGATTAGGAAACTGCTGCGTCAGACACTCTATTTTTTCAAATTGTTAGCTGTTCTGACAATTTTAAATGTCCAGTTGGTTATTTCTTAATTAATAAATTAGATGCTAATATTCAAACGCAATTAATATCTGAGTGCTTAAAAAAATTATGAATTTAAAGAAAGTTGTGCCACGATCGAATTTATGAAAGTAATAGACAGGATATTTGATATTTTAAATTCGAGAAACCCATTTGGAAAAGGTTATAAAGCACCGATCAGACCGAACACATTACATTATTTTGAAAAAAAATTTTTCAGAAACAACGGAATAATTGAAATCCCTAAGAGTAGATGGTGTGCCATTGTTGTGTCACAACAGAAAAACTTTTGCATTAGGTTTTATAATGACCATGCACAGCACAATTTTGTTGGCAAAAGACCTTTTTAATAATTCTCAAAATCCTCTGAACTACTTTTTAACATATAAATGCTCCCAGGACCACCTAGAACTATATTTTTCCTGCATACGGTCAAGAGGAGGTTGGAATAACAACCCCAACTGTATGCAGTTAAGGTGGTCCTTGAGACAAATGCTTTTTAGAAATTTAGTAACCCCAAGTGTAAATTCCAACTGTGTGGATTTTGGTAACTTGACAACTACCTTTGAATTTAGGTCGGACAATAGAAAACATAATGAGGTAGACGGAGAAGTTACTGACGATTTTGCTATAGACTTAATTAATGAAATAGATACTACAGAAAATTTAACCGATTTTCAAAGCAATGTGCTCTATACCATAGCTACATTGTACGAAAGCTCATAAAATCAGTAACATGCAGTCGTTGTGTGGAAATACTTCTTTTTAAAAATATTTCTAGTCATGACCATTTATACAGTGCGCCACAAGCAAGTTATAAACAATTTTCCAATTTGATCACACATGGTGCATTAATTTATGCGGCCAATATTGTTTATAAAATAGTTCAATTTGATGTGCATAATAGTAACCCAGCTGGTACTCCGATGGACAGCAATTTTGATCATATGAGCTTGATAAGAACGAATTCTGAGTGTTGAAATAGAACATAAATGTAGGCAAATAATTGGCTGTATTATGTATGCTATGTTAGGAACTAGACCCGATCTTTGTTCAAGTATTAGTTTAGTTTATTAGTTTGTTATCTCGATACCAGAGTTGTGCGAGTAAGAAACTGTATGTATCGTTGAAGAGAGTATTACGTTACATTAAAGGTACATTGGAGTTAAAACTCATATACAAAAAGTATCAAAACACTATTATAACGGCTTAGGCGGATGCCGATTGGGCGACACTATTGACCGAAAATCAACAAGTGGATATTGTATTAAAATTTACGGGTGTCTAGTCACTTGGGCGTCAAAGAAGCAAAGTACGGTCGTCCTCTCAACGACAGAAGCTGAGTATGTGGCACTAACTGCTTGTATCAGTGAATCCTGTTGGTTAGGAAACTTACTACACGAATTAGATAAGGACTGTGACTGTAAAGTCATAATTTATGAAGACAATCAATCAATCAGCTATACAAACTTGTAATTCACATCAACAGCTGAAACGAATGAAACACTTAGATATAAAATATTTTGTAAAAGAGAAGGTTATGGAGGGTATTGTGGAAATAAGGAAATATTCATACCAGTCAGCAGATTGCTGATATCTTTACCAAACCACTCAATAAAATAATATTTGAGAGACTGCGAGATATGATGTAGTAACGAATTTCGCTAATTCGTAATGTAAATTAGTTTAAATATTGTAATGGTTATCTTTCGTAGTATTAAAACCGCTTTTTAAATCGAATTTACTACGCTGGCCAGGAAAGCCTGTATGGCTATACGAGTATTTTTAATAACCTGTATAAGGGATACTGGTTTTCCTGCAGCAGTTATACGTGGAGAAGGGGTTAGAATTTTGGTATATAAAGGCCTAGAAACAGCAACGAAAGGCAGAGCCGCAGAGCTGCACGCTGATTATACATTGGCTGCTCGCTCCCGTTCGCCGTTCCAGCCGACTCCGAAGCCGACCGTTTAGCAGACGCATGCTGATTAATACATTGGCTGCCTGTTTCAACGCTCCCGCCTTTGCCGAGACCGACCGTTCACGAGTGCGTCCGACTGCGCGCCGAAGCTGAAGGCCCCAGCTGTTCTCCGACCGCACTAGACAGCCTGCCGCCCAGCACTCAACCCGTCTATAGGACTGGTTTGTATTTTTACCAGTTATTTTTCCGGAGCGTGTTTTTCTTTGTACATTTTTATAGTGCTATTTTCCGACGAATGTTTATTTTCTTTTGCAAAACTTTTTCTGTATGCGAATGCATTTCTTTTCTTTTATGTATATATATATATATATATATATATATATATATATATATAAATATATATATATTGTTTGCGTTTACGATAATAAAACCTGATTTGAATTGAACTCCGTATACCGCTTGATTTATTTCGAAGAACACTGGATCTCCGACTGAAGCAACCTGATCAGGTAAGACGAAGGGACTAAATAAACCGACGTCGTTACAATGTTATATTGAGAAAATATATGAGAAAGAGTTTTTTTTGTATTAAGTTTGGATTGAGGGAGGGTGTTGTAATCAATCTAAACTTACATTTGGTCTTTATAGAATGTATTTGTTTATGTTTTGTACTGTGTAAAGCATAGTTGTTCCTTGACGTTTGTAAACCTGACTTTTGTATAACCTATAATAGCGAGACGCGTTCGCGCCATATACATACAAAAAATCGATAAGTACGGTTGGCGTTGATGCTGAGTTGTAATCACGTTTGTGCTGGTTTGTAGTGTTATATTACGACAATAAAACGTGTTAAAGTTAACGACGGTGTTTTAATACTGGACATAATACTCTGCAACATACATGGATCCACTTTTGACAGGGCATACGAAACGTATGTTTGCCGTCAATAGCGCCAAGACAATGTGGGAAGTTAGCTGTTTTTGCAAAGCCTGCTGCAATGCTTTCCCACTGTTCTCTTGTCGGGACAGGGATAACTTCCGCTTTTATAGTTATCCAAATGGCAGTAAAATAAATAAAAGATCCAATCTCTTTTCTGATGTAATTTTATTTTTAGCACTTATGGCGACCGGTTTCGAACTCGCGTTCGTCTTCAAGGGCCATGCGTCGAGCTACATCAAATCGAGGTCACGTGTCATAATGCTTGGGGTTATGTATATTCATGACGCCTTAGATTTATTCTCTTTCAATTTCAGTTAGAATTCGGTTTTATAATTGGCAAAACAGCTTCACGTCTGGGCACCAGAAAACTTTAGCGAGTGGACAGAGTCGTGTATAAATGAGAACATTTTGAGAGGAACCAAAAGCTACTCACGATCTTCACAAACCAAGGCACAACATCGCAGAACAATACAAGACCAGTGGTTGCACAGAAAACCGCAAAACAAACAGAATAACTGCACAGTAAAGACCAAACACGTGCTCCTCCCGTGCGAACAGCAATTCTCGGAGTAGCAGTATATGAGGACTACATTCTCCAGTCTCACTCACAACCCTCACAACGTTAACTCCATGCAAATATGTATATTGGTTATAGTGGTAAGCAGTGTCGCTTTGATATACGCTTCATTGTATCTGCAGTTTTACATGTGATAATGGACAGCGGGGATGATTTTTCAATTTCATTAGATCGTCTTAAAACGATATTTGACAGTAAATATATGCGTATATCTATGTGCATTCTATGTTTTGTAGACCATAAAATAACTGTCCAAAACATAACAAAACTTACAGAAGAAGAGGTAAAAGAACTTATTCCGGCTATGGGCGATCGGCTTGTTTTCTGGGAAGCGGTGAAGCTAAAAGGATATTCAGAAACATCTGAGGTGAGAAACCGTATTATAATGGCCAGTTGCAGAAAGGCCCATCAAGTTTTATTGACTGCTTATTGCCAGCACTTAACTGTACTAATTACTGTATCAGGATGAAATTTTTTTTTTGTATTTTTGAATATACTATTTTAAATGTATTTTTTTTCTTTTATTGTTATTGGGTTTATATCAGTATGACACCTACTTGTTGGAAATGTATTTTTATTTTTATAATAAATTAATGTATTGGTATATATGAACTTTTTTTACCCATTGTCTTTGCTACATGACTAAAAAAATACATGTCTTACAAAATAATTGCTTAAATAACTTTGATGTAATAGCACATATTATGTTTTGATTAGATTTGTCAGGCAGAAGAATTATTCTTGCTAGTAAATATGATTAAGAAACTAATGTGCTATTATAATCGTGTAGTTCTTTCTGCTTTTGTTTTGATAGACTTATTTTTTATGTAACCTTTGCAGCAGCGGTAGATAGTTTTAACAAAACAAAAATATTCACTTCAAATCAATATATTATGTTGAATGTAAATTACTATTACTTACTTCAAATACTTATTTTTAACGCACTTCGTTTAAAATGACAGTTACTTGCTTTGAGAACAAAATATTCTATTCAGAACAGTAAAGGTGTTGAACCAAAATTACAAATCTTTCTCTGAAACATTGGTTCTTCCAAGCAAAATAACCTAGTACTTATTCCGATAGCTCTATTACTCTCTTTAAGACATAAATGGTTGAATTAAAACAATATTAGCTTGGTCCAAATTTTGAAATATTTGAAATAATACTACAAAGTTTCATTCAAAACAACATTATAGTCCTTTCAAGTTGATGACTATTTGGTGCAAGTCAATAGTGTAGTCGTTGCAACTAAATTTATCTCGAATGAAGCACTTAACACATTTGTACTCAGAAAATATTGTCTTGGTTGAAGTGGATAGTTATTTCGTGGATATGGAAATCAACCGTTGTTTTGATGTAAAGCAGTTTTATTTGAATTGAGCATTCCTTTCTCTTCATGCACCACGTTGTCACAGGTTCTTACCAGTAAATTTAACAAAATTGTAGCCATATCTGAGGTTGATATATCTACAACAATATAACTTCATATTTGTAGCAAATATATCTTTGGTTGCCTCTGTTAGTTTGCAAAGTGTAAAGTGCAAAGTCATGTGCCAAGTTGTCTTAGTTGGGGGACGGGATAGTGCGATGCGCGTTCGTGACTCTATGTCCAAGATCAGTCTAAATGGCACCGCGTTGCCGTTCGTAGAGACAGCAAGAAATTTCGGTGTAATTGTGGACTCCAAACTATCCTTCGTGGGTCACGTTAATAAACTTTGTCCTACGCCAAACTGAAGCTCTTATATCAATTTAAAAATTTAATGTATGTAAAACTTCAACATATGTCTGAAGTATTTCGGGAAGCTGGATGGCTGAGAATAGAGGAGCGTCGTTTCATACATTATGTGGGTGTGGTCAGAGCAGCAGTTGTCGATGGACAACCTTCTTACTTAGCGCAGAAGATTCAGCATCGAGAGGGAGCTCACGGAAGAAACCTTCGACATGTTTCAACCACTGCCTCTGTCCCGCAACATAGAACGGCATTGTTCAGAAAATCCTTCAGCTATCTTCTTTCCCATATAATAAACAGTGTACTAAACAAAGTTGGTTTTGAAAGCAAGCAGACTGTTTCTAGATGCTTAAAATAATCCCTTATTAATGGAGACCTTCAACTTGACAATCGCTACTAGTTATTAAAATTCATGAAAATTTCTAAACTTTACCAATTCTATCTAGTATACAGAGTAATGGTTATATTTTAAATCACAATATGTGTTATACAGCGTTGCGGGTGTTAAAATAATAGAACGAGTCTTGACAGTGAATAAAAAACTACTTTTGTGGCAGGTAAAGTACCTTTTGTGTTTACAGTACGTCAACATCTTACTAAGTTTCGTTTAGAACAAAAAGTGATGGCTATATGCAAATATATAAAAAATGATTGGCCTCATTAATCATTATAAAAAGTATAAGTTTCAACGCAAACAATTGCAAACGAAACATTGAACAGTTCGAGTGAGTTACAGTTAGTGCAGCATCATCCAAACGAAATCGTAATGGCTGAATACAGTAACGCTGAATTAAATCTTTTAGAAAATTTTAATATGTTACCTACCGCAGCCACGGATAAAAGGAGCAACATCATCAACTTCAAGCGGAAACTTTTTTTCAAATTCGGTTCCAAAAAATGTACCGTTAATAACAGCAATAGCATCTACTACTGCCACCAAGAAATCAACGAACAAGAGCGCGAACAGGAAAGACGATATGGATAACAAATCTAAGAAGACCCGCTTCGAAGTCATCTCCTGTAAGACCCATAAAAGAAATGAAACTAAATTTTTAATATAAAATTACTGATATCAGGTTGAACATGCATTTAAAATGGCTGTCTGGTTTTGTCGAACTACGACAAATGCTGACGAAGAACATTTTTCTATTTTTTTGCTCAAGTGTACTGGAGAAAAAAATCACGCCAAGTCTGTAATTCTGTAAATTCAAATAACTACTGTTTACGCGTCAAAGCCAGTTGGCACACCAATCTCTCGATCTCTACAAACGTTTACGGTTGGCACAACGGAGGATTGGCAAAATACATTCCAAAGTATCACAATGAAGACACAGATGAAGAACGCAGAGAAGAGTATGCGTGCTAACTGGTTTAACCATATTTTAAAAAATGTATCCAAAACAACATAATTTTCTGCTAATGCAGCTCAGAAATCAAAAATGTAAACCCAAGGGAAGGAGATGTTCAAATGAAGACAAATTGACAGCGTTGGCATTGTTCAAGCAGAGTCCAAAGGGATATAGATTCTTAGGATTTCCCAGCAAAAAGAGCCTGCTTGATGTGTTGACAAAGCTTAAGTTAAGCACTGGAACCAATAAGAACCTCATGGCATCCCTGACAGAAACAGCAGCATCACTGAAACCAATGGAGAAGTTTTGCTCATTGGCATTTAATGAAATTGAGCTCAGCAAAGGCATTTATTACAATTCTGTAAATGACACCATAATTGGATTTGCTGACTACGGGCACAGAAAAATATCGAAGTTTGCCTCGCATGCCTGTATGCCTCGCTGCTAGGCTTTGTACGAAACTGGCAGCAAGCAGTCGCCTTTCTGTTTTCTGAAAATAGCATATCAACGTTGGACCTGAAAATGTTTTTAAAAACTATCATCAGCGATGAGCAGAAGACGGGCCTAACAATAAAGGCCACACTTTGCGATCAAGGAAGTACGAATTTAGCTGCAGTTAGAGATTGGATCAAAGCCACTAGGTAGACATATATTTTGTACAAAATCAAGAATACCGGAAAATTGGATTTGAAATAAATGGTCAAGAAATAGTTCCTATTTTTGACCTGCCCCACCTTATACAAAATGCATCCGAAACAACTTACTACCAAAAAATTTAATATTTGTTGAATCTGGAAACAAAAAAGTTGTTAAATGGCAAGACGTTATTGATTTCCACCTGATGGACAAAAGAGATCAAAACCAACGCCTTTGATTTTTTCGATACGGACATTTCTCATGACAACGAACGATGGTAAAAGATGTGTAACAAATATAAAAAATATCCTAAATCTTCACATTGAAGATACATATCATAACATTAACATTTTTTAATAGGTTCAGTATTACTAGATAATAGAACGAACTTTAGAAGAAGAAAAGGTATGCTCCTCTATATTCCTGGATGTGGCAAGCCTTCGACAAAGGTTGGCACGAAGGTCTGCACTCTGCTCTATAAGCTGAAACGAGTACTACCCTTCGAGTATAGCCAATAATCAAAATCATATCTGTCTAACAGATTCTTCCGTATAAAGTAAAATCATGAGTACTCAACTCTCAAAAGTATTAAAGCTGGAGTACCACAAGGTAGTGTACTCGGCCCAATTCTTTACCTTTACAGTTATGATCTTTCGCAACCAGATGATCACGGCAGTAGATACAAATGCTGAAGGAGCAACACTAAGACTGCAGAAACTGTCACAAATATTAGTGTTTGGATGCAACGATGGCTAATTGCATTAAACAAAACCAAATCCACTCACATAAATTTTACCAATAAGCGAATACAACACCTTCCAGTGAAAATAAATAACACCACCGTACCCTACTCGAAGACCACAAAAAACCTCGGTATGACGCTGAACAGCAAGTCTCGCTGGAAAGCACACGAAGAATTGGGCATAAGATACAAGAAAATCTACTAGCTTATTGGTAGGTCGGCCTTGTCGACATATAATAAACTCCTACTTGACAAGCAGATACCTAACCTGTGTGGACCTATGGTATCCAACTGTGGGGCTGCACTAAGCCAAGCAATATCAACATAATTCAACGCTTCCGTAATAAGGTGCTAAGAAACATCGTGGGCGCACCTTGGTATATAAGAAACAGAAATCTCCACAGGGATCTCGAGATGGAATAGTAACCAACGAATTTGGAAAGTTTGCAGAGAATCATCAGAAGACTTCTCCAGCACACGAAAGTCGAGGCAATCCAGGTTCATGACAGTTGTGACAGTGTGCGAAGATTCAAAAGAACTAAACCTTTTGAGTCGGTGAAGTGATGTTAAAAAACAAGAGCACAGTGTTATGTTGGTGAACAAAGCAAAGCAACGTGCAGTGTGTGAAGTTTAAAGCGTCAGCATCCACACTAAATTTAAAAATGATCCCCGAATTCAGATACTCATGTGTTGCTGCGACATCGTATGTTGTGAACAACTGGTCAATTCTTCAAGTTCTGAATTAACAGTCGCCGAATAAATTCATAAATTTCATTTAGGCCTGAGAGTGAGTAGTGTCATCACTGCGTGTTGGTACTCACAGGTCAATGTTTCCATTGCCGAATGGAATTTATTAACCACCAAACCATTACTAGAAATGTACAAATATTTAAACGTCGAATGTGACATAGAATACATTTTATCAAGAATAAGTCAAGATGTTCTTGAAATTTGTTTTCTTTTATATAAGAGAAATGATAATCCCCATCTTCTATAATTTGAGTATAGACCGAGGTGGTATACCTATAACAGGAAAGCATTCAAAGCAATTTTTACCGAAAATAGAAATACAGAAGACACTACAGACCCACGCTTAATTCAACCATTAGATAATATAAATATAATACCCAACAATGATGAGCTGTTAACTGAAAGAATATTTGTGAATTTAAAAGTTGATGATATATTGATATGTATAATGATTAATGAACCAGAGTACCCGGAACTAGACTTCACGGGAATTCAATCTTTCCATTAAAACGATACTTAATTGAAAATTTTGAAGTTACAGACAACATTCACAATGCATATTATATGGGTACGTAGCCCACAAATTTAAAGGAAAATTCAGTTTGAGTGTTGAAACAAATATGATGCCACTTAGTATGAGAAAAACCTGGATCACTTTTCTTTCAAGAGGAATCTCCTGTATCCAAATTATTATTAGTAGCCAAAATATTAGAATCCGAGTTCAACAAGCTGCATGGCACATCTTTTGCAGATCAAAAATACTTGTTCAACAATTTATGTGACAAAACTATTTCAATATTGGACAGCAAATTGCTAGAAGCTATTCCCATAGAGGTTATTTTAGTTTGAGCAAGAACACGCACCTATATAAGATTGCAAGAGCTAAACATCAAAATTAGCTTTGCAAATTGTAGGAGAAAATTAAAGACAAGGATGTCTACATTTACTAATAAGAAGATAATGTAAGCTAATGTACTTTTTTCATAGGAGCGATGTTATACTTGCCATACGTTAATCTCTCATGTAATCAACTTTTACTTTTATTTCTAAATTAAATACTTTTACATATTTAGACTTTTTTTACTTAATGTACCCTTTAAACAGCCAAAGAGTGCGTATTCTGGTAAGTATACAATAAGGTAAAATTAAAGTTTGTTTTATTTAAACGGAAATTTGTTTAAACTATAATAAAAATTCGCAATTTGTTATGATAAAGATTGTGAAAATGTGTCATGAACGGTAGCTCAATAAATCCACAATCAACAAAACATAAATCGCACATATAATGTTCTTTCTAGGATTGGTCACACTGATATCAAATGCCACATGTCATACGTAAGCACACATAACCACAAACGTCCGTTCTAGAATCGCATGCAATCGCATAAACCGCGAAATCTCTATACTCTATACATATTTAGACATGCGTGTAGCATGCTAGTGTTGCCAACGCATTGGGGTTTCTCAGAAAATACGCCAGCATGACGTTTTCGGTGATGTTTTGCGAGTGGTCAGTGATCGTGCATTAGTCTCGCCAACTAATCCCCGTTTCGGTTATAATACAAGGGCCACATTTACCCGAGTAAAGAATTATGCGGAGATCAAACCTACATCGTAGATATGATCGGGTTCAAATACTGCCAAGGGATTCTATATGCGCAATAAATAGTTTATTGAATATCAGCATGCACGTAACAAGCTATAGTACGGAAGACCGGGGATGGTTTGGAAATGGGGGTACAATGGACAGGTTCAAAATTCCCGCCCTAATGTGCAAGAGACTCTACTTGGACTGACAAAAACATATGACAGCCGCTCTAAACTTGTGACGTCTACAGTATTTGTTTACTTTTCTACACCTGTGATGTAAGTTTTAAAGGTAGAACGTAAGGTTTTACAGTAACATTGTTTAATGCTTTGTGTTTTCGTCCCATTTGCATGCAATGGTGAGTAATAGGGACATATTTATGTTTAGTAAAGATGCAATTTTTGGTTCAGATTTCGCAGCCAGAAATGTGTGATTAATCCAAAATGATACGGATTACGGAGTAACGCCGCAAATGCAGACTAATAGCTTTACAGTTTGCTGAAGTAAACCATTTAAAATTTCCAGAATCCTGGAAAGAAAGGACAAGCTGGTGATGACCAGTTTACTGAATTTATGAAAAGGAATTCTACGTTATCCATTAGAAAACCTGATGCAACCTCCAAATTGGAGTGTTATGCAATGGAAGAGGTTCTGACTGCAGATATATTCAATTTCGATGAAACGGGAGTTACTACTTTGCCTCCGATGGCCAAAGTAATTGGACAAAAGGGTGAAAAGCAAGTTGGTCAAATGACGTCGAGAGAGCGAGGAGAACTGATGACCCAACCCAAGTGGGTATAATTTGCGCCAATGGCAATTCTTAACCTCCCGGCTTCGTGTTCCCACGTGTCCGCTATGACAAACAGCGAAGAATGGCTGGAGCATCACTTGGAGCTTTAGGACTGGTGCATAAGTCTGGTTGGATGACTTCGTGGAAAACTTCGTGTTAGTCATAAACTTTTTCTAAGACAGTGTGAGGTGTGATGAACGTCCTGTATTGCTATTGATGGATAATCACGAGTCTCATCTTAGCCTAGAAGGTGTTAATTTCTGCCGAGACAATGAGGTGACAATTTTTACAATTCCGCCGCACACTTCCAACCACTTACACAACCCCTTGACTATTGCGTGTTTGGCCCGTTTAAGAAATACTATACAGAAACAGTCCACTCATGGATGTAGGCCCATCCCAATGAAACTCTACGTACTTCCTGCGCTATGCTCTAAAGTTGGGATCGGGCTGCAACTCCTGAATACGCAAAATCAGGTTTTCTGAAATGTGCTATCTTGCCATTTCATAGAAACAATTTTCAAGACCACGATTTTCTCTGCTCTGTAGTCTCAGATCGTCCATGTCCTTGTTTTGGACCCTTTTGTCCCCAGCACTTCTTCGGAATCTATCGCGTCAACATCTGAAGAAGCAGGCAGAGGCACTGCTGCTGTGGATCCTCCCATTACAATTAGCTGTTGTGCAGAGGTTCATACACCTGCTCCTACATCGGGCACCTCTTGAGGCCCGGAAAACCACTTTCTGGGCGTGGTGCACACATAATTTTTTATCCTACACAACAATACCGTAATAAAATGACCCGTTTCTAAAGACTAATCTCTGACATACTGGCCATATACTGGCTTTTGACAAATAAAAACCGTTGACGTTTTAATCACAAACGTCAAACCGAATCGAAACTGTGTTTTGATTGGACAGAGATATTGTATTTTCCGGGCTAGCCTCGAAAAGTGTTCATTACAGGCCGGGCTGGGGCTGGCTGGTAAATAGCATCTTTCGTGTCTCCATAGAGACGCGAAAACGACATTTTCGCATCGTGTATGATAAAGATGAATTTAAAGTTCAAATGATCGAAGATTTACGAACAGCCAAGCACAGATAAAGGAATTTCCTAAAAAGACCGAGAATGGAAGAAGAGGTTGATAATTGATTTTGTTGACCTACAAAACGACTGAATGAAATTTATTTATATTTTTTCATTAAATAATAGCAAGAAAATATAATATTATTCGTTAAAAAAGTAGAAGAAATGTTACAAGGACTTGCAAGTTCATAACCTCTTAACAATATACAGCGCTTTTTTCCGCCAAGTTTTTTTTAAGACAGTAAATATCATACTGTATACTCTGTTTTTTCAACTACTTAAAAAGTTAGGGCCGTTTATATTATCAAAACCGTATTATAAATGGCTCTAACTTCTTAAGGAATCGAAAAAAAAACCATAAGTCCATCTGAAACTTTTTACTCAGAATGACATTTACTAAAATATACTAAAAAAGTGATTTAACAAGTTCAGGAGTGGTGCTGCCGGAAGTGAGATATCCAGGTGGCGCGAGGGAAATGGTATTATCCTGAATCCTGACCAAATCAACTTCCTAGTGGTATCATGATATACGATTTCCATATACCCCATTTGGTTACCGTGAACATACACACCATTTTCAGTTCTATTCTAAACGACAAACTATCACTAACAAATATTTACTTTTCTTACAGATGTTATCTATAATATTCTCCCCAATCTGGGGCCTAACTTTAAAGTTTACATGGTTGAAGTATTGACAGCAGCAAAGCAAAGAAACCGAAGAAGAGGATGAACTGAATTTCGGCATAGACCACGACTAAATAAAAATTATTTATATTTTGTACTAGTCAATAAGTACTCAATATTTTCTTCTTTAACTAAAATACCACAACATACGACAAACCTTGCATGTTTTAAAGAAATAAAACAGCTGTTTAGGCTCATAACAATATACTGGCGTTTTTTGCCTGCAAAACTTTTAGGAGATACATACAATGATAAAAAGTAAAATGAATTAACTTTTTTTTCAACTCCTTAAAAAGTTATAGCCATTTGTACATGAATATCACCATATTAAAAGTTGTTCTAACTTTTCATAAACTGCGAAAACGTTGCAATTTGATACACACCCAACTATGAGGTAAACAAAGTTTTCTTCCAAGAGCATGAAACATTCTTACCCAGGAAAGGAATTTTGAAAAAAGCAGTGGAAGTAAGAAAGGACGGACTTGGCCATTGGCCAAAACTGACAGATATAAAAAATGCCAGGAGATGCCACTCGGCATCCTGCAAAAGGAAAACCAAGTACATTTGTAAAAAATGTAATGAACCCTGCTGCCCTGATTGTTTTGAGTATTTTCATACTCAGTAATACGCGGCCGATGCGGCCAGGTAATGCATAAAGTCCAGTCGGGTGGACACATATATTTTTATTATTCCTTTAAAGTAAAATGTATTAAACCTTATGTTTTAAACTTATTATATATTATTATAGTATTATTTTTCAATAAAACTATTTCTACGTTTTTTATGTTTTTTCATTAAAATCATGCATGAGAGGGTTAATATACCGAGTGTTTGAATTCACACCTTAACGAACGAAAAACGCTACATTAGTGTCAGGTGTCGGGTGTGAATTGGACGTTAGTCAACTGGACATTAGTGAAAATAAAATTGAACTGAATTAAATTAGCATGCGTGAAAATGGCAAAACTAGCAGACTTAAAGGTTAGTGAGCTGAAAAAGGAGCTGGAGGAAATTGTTTTTGCTAGTGCAAGTGATATCAGCCAAATGCTGCAATGTTTGGAGGCTAAGTTGCTAGAAAATTCCGCCGACCTGGCTAAAGTGTTAGACAATTCCGCCGACCTGGAGGCTAAATTGCTAGAAAGTTTGCTAGAAAGTGCTAAAGTTTGCGAGCTTGGGTAAAAGCTAGGAGAGAATTCTGCCAAGTTGGCAAAAAAGATGTTAGAAAACAATGCCAATCTAAGAAGGGAATTACACGAAGAAATTTTAACAAAATCTTCTACACTGGAAGAGCGAATTCTTTTGATTTTGGAAGGCAGGATCCTGGAATTTCAGAACAAAATCACAACGTTGGACGTCAACACCTTCGAGGAGCTGCCTCATCGACCTTCAGCAATAGACAATAAGAGCAAAGTTAGTGCCAATCCGGAATCCGTTGGGCTGATGCGCCTCAAACCACCGCAATTTGATGGCTCAACGTCGTGGAATGTTTCTCAGCGTCTGTTTGAAGCGGCTGCAAAAGCGAACGGTTGGTCATCCAGGGAGAAGGCGACCGCCCTTACGTTGGCCTTGAGAGGAGATGCTGCTGCTATCTTGCAAAGAATGTCCCCGGAAGAGCAAGAAGTCTACGACCACCTGGTGAGACACCTGGAGACGCGTTATGGCCAGTCACACCTGGAACATGTCTACCACACTCAGTTAAGAAATCGGTGCCAGAAGTCAGGGGAGCCCTTACAGGAATTTGAGGCAGATATTGCACGTCTGGTTCGACTGGCATATCCAGATGCCCAGGAAAAGGTCATGGAACGTTTGGCGGTTCAAGCATTCCTGGACGGACTCCGTGATGGTGAAATGAAGCAAGCCTTACTACTAGCACATCCGCATAAGCTAGTTGATGCACTAACACGGGCCCTTGAATTCGAAGCTGCCAAAAATATGAACAAAGGTTAAGCTCGTGTCCGACAAGTGATTCCAGGAGAGGACGACTTCGAAGAGTCACTCAAGCGGATCGTCAGGGAGATCGATAGAGAACGTAGCCGCCAGGACCGGAAGTTGGAGTGCTGGAAATGTGGCAAGGCAGGCCACATAAGAAGACGCTGTCCGGAACGCGTCAGTCCCACTTCCGCCAATCCGGAAAACTAAAAAAGGTCGATGCGAGGGGGCGATCGTCGACCTGTATTCAGCAAGCCCCAGCAAATACCGCCCAGGTCTCCTCACTGCAACACCATGCCAACAGTGTTTTCGTCGACGAGTGTGTGGATGGAACCCTCCGCACTGTGCTGCTGGATACAGGTGCAACGAAGACAATCATAAGGCCCGACATAAAAAAAACCTGCAGCTAAGGTTCGGCAATCAAAATGGCGTCTACGAACAGCGACGGGAGATCAAGCAAAAGTGGATGGTGAAACAAATGTCATGTTTACCATCGGAAAAGCCACGTTTGACCATCCTGTAATAGTGGCTGAAATTGAGGATGAGGTGATCATCGGGACGGACATAATGGACACCAAGGGCTTCGAGTTAAGCTTTAGGCAGGGAGTTCTGCGGGTAGATGACGAGGAAGTTTTACATCGAGAAAAGAATTGAACCCTTTTAGTGCCAGGAGCTGATATATCGGCTCCTGCTACACTTGCGAAAAGTGCCAGAGCCGATATATCGACTCGCGCCTTGTAGCGGTTTACTACTCGCATTGCGGGAGAACTCTATCTCAAAATAAATTTGTAATGCGTGATAAATGATCTAATTTCATTACAAGATAATTAAAAACAATATTTTTTTTGTTTGAACTCTTTGTGGACGACGCTTTTCCTATCGCTTGGACGTACCGAAATCTAACAGAAACACCGATGGTCGCCGCTCAGACGATATCCGATCTGCGGCCTAAGTGGCTGTGGCGTTCGGCCCTTATCGGAACTTGTCGAAGGCAACTGTTTGGAGACTCTCGCGAAATAAGGTCACGAGGCCGCAGCATGACGTAGGGTCAGTTAGTTTCTCCTCGATCGTTGTTGTGAACAGTTCATTTCGTCCCAGTTGCAGTTTCAAAGTGTCATTTTTGTTACTGCCGTTGTTTTCCGCTTGTGTAATACATTGGTGTCATTGACAAACCAACAATTAGCAAGACAGAATTTCGAACATTTTTCCACCGACCTTTTTATAAAAAATACACCATCATAGACGACGCGGAATTAGTCCGAATTGTTGACCAGGCGGATCTATCACATAGTGACGAGGAAGAAATCGTAGCACCAAGAAGTCGGCATCCACGTAGAATCTACAGTGATAGTGAAGCAAGCGAAGATAACGAATCTCAATTAGAGGGAAACGATGCTGAGGAAGAGCTGAGAGATTTCCGCGATGTTTCCGTGGCCAACGATAGCGAACATAATCCTCGGCCACAATTTATGGAAATTGCTGAACCTGCGCGTGCGCGTGCGACATATGCCAGCAAGAAATTACATGCCGAGAGCATATTTTGATCTTTTTTTCACCGAAGACTTTTTGAGTTTATTGAGGAGTGAGACCAACCGATATGCGAGGCAGTTCCTGAATAGGATCAATGTTCCCTCAGGATCCAGAGCAACAGAGTGGAAGGCAACCACAGTGTCAGAGATGAGGGCGTTTATTGCTGTGCTTCTGGAAATGGGTGTAACACGAAGACCGACACTTTTTAGTTATTGGTCTACAAACCACAGACATATCCCGTGGTTTGGCAAAATGTGCAGTCGCAACCGGTTTCAATTAGTTTGTAGGTTTTTCCATGTGGTAGATAATGAAAAATTACCAGCTCGTAATAGTCCCGAATATGACCCCACAGCAAAATTTCAACCAGTCGTGGTCCATGCAAATAATAAATTCAAATTTCACTATTCGCCTAATCAGCATCTAAGTATTGATGAATCGTTAGTCGGCACAAACTGTAGAACGTCGTTGACTCAATATATGCCAAATAAAAAGCATCATAGATGGGGCATAAAGTTTTGGATGTTGACTGATGCAGTAACCCATTACTGTTTATCGTTTTACTGCTACAGAGGAGCTAAGGATCAAACGGATAAAGTAGAAATAAAGAAGAATGGTCTTGGCCACGTTGTAATCTATAATTTATTGGATATGGGTAATTATTTTATGAAAGGTTATCACGTGGTAGCAGACAATTTTTTCACAAGTATTTTGTTAGCAAAAGCATTATTTCAAAAAGGGACATATCTGACCGGCACAATACGCAGCAACAGGAAATATATTCCATCATTTATGAAGGCTAAATTGCAAGAGGGCGGATCTAAGTACGCCCGAAGCAATGAAGTCCTACTATTAGCGCACCGCCAGAAAAAGTCCCACAAGAAAAATGTTTTACTCCTATCCACATTCGAAAAGGCTCAAAACAAAACAACGACAATCAGAAAAACAATGCACAAGTACAAGTTGAAAAACCGGCAATCATAGCAGAATACAATAAACACATGGGAGGCGTAGACACGTCAGATATGATGTTATATTCATACTTGGATGAACGAAGAACTGTAAAATATTGGAAGAAGGTGGTTTTCTGCGTTTTCTCGCGAATGGTGCTCAATAAGTACATATTATATCAGCAGAATACAGACGGAAAAACCAAAACTCGACTAGATTTCATCACTGATATTATCCAATCTATAACCGCTGAATGGCTGGCACTAAAGAGGATACCACGCGACACACCATTAGCGGAGATTTCAACCAATGTGCCCCGTATAGGTGTACACACACTACCTGGAAAACTAGAAAGGATTTGCGTGGTATGCAGCAGGAAGGACGGTGGACCAAAAAGAAAATCACGCACAGTTTGCAATAAGTGCAATAAAGGATTGCATGGAGTGTGCATCAGTAATCACGAATGCTAAATAAATTATTTGTGTGAGTTACAATAACAATATTTTACACATTTACAATATATAAGTATAAATATTTATTGAACATACATTTACTTGAACATAACGACGATCCACCGGTAATTGTAGAAGATAGGGACAATATAGACATCGCTGACGCCGAGATTTGTTTTGAATTGCCTGAAGGTTCTATTTGCGATTCAGATGACGATGTCGATGCGGATGATAATGGCATCAAAACTCATCATGTAACTGGAGAGGATATAACAGGAAAACAAAATGATGTAAATGAAGAATTTGAAAGTGAGAATGAATATGATAGCGAAGATGATATACCATTAGCACAACTATTAGCTAGCACTAAAAAGGCAAACGTTAGTAAAAGTAAAGCAAAGCGAGACTGGAAATGGCAACGACAAGATAATATGTATGGCCCTGGCACTTTTCCCCCATTTTTGGGAACTGATGAGATACATATTCAAAAGGAAAGCCCAGTAGAGTATTTCTTATCTTTAGTAACAGATGATATGTTAGAAGAGATTGTGATTCAATCTATGATATATGCACATCGAAATAATGCACCTTCTTTCAACTTGACCAAGCACGAATTATATGCGTTGCTGGGGATGAATTTAATTATGTCATATATTCGATACCCTCGGCTCCGCCTGTATTGGAGCTCGGACGAAGCGCACTGCGTTTGCCATTGATTGCTGATGCAATGCCGGTAAAAGATTTGAGTCAATACAGAGATTTTTACATTTCACGAACAACATTGATGTAGACAGCAACAATACGGATAAACTTGTGAAAATACGACCATTTCTAGATAAATTGCAGCAAAACTTCTTAGCAGCAGCTGAACCAAAAGAATATCAGGCAATTGATGAGCATTTTATTACGCTGAAAGGGCGTCTGAGCATTAAGCAATACCTTCCTAAAAATCCCAAAAAATGGGGATCGAAACATTTAAATTTGTTATCTATTTTATTCTTTAAAAATGATTTCCGTCTTATTTCCCTCAAGCAATATACAATTGCCTTGTGTGCCAGCTGCGGTCAGGGTATTGGTGGAAAATATTAAAGTTAAACCAACAAGTTAATAATTAAAGGTATAATTTTTATTAAATAATTTGTCATCTTCGAAACTAGAAATTTTTTAGCTTCAGAAAAACTAAAAATCCCAAATTGATGATAATGAAGTTCTTAAAAATATTGATCCCGAAACATTCCTACTTTTGACAGAAAACGAACTTTGGATCTGATTGCAGTATACAACCGCCAGAACATCAGAGTCAGTTGCATCAACGGAAACAGTTTCCAATTCCAATTGTTCTGAAAAAGAAGAGCTTGTAAAAATAAGGCTACCGATTTTACCATTATAACAGATGCTAACCTGGAAATTTTTTGGAGCGAATGCACAGTTCCAGGCTAAAGAATTCCAAAACATATGTTGGAGGCCGGCGCCGTAGCAAATCAGCGAAAGACAACAATAGTTGCAGAAATAGGACACTTATCGTAAACGTTTAAAAAAGTTGCCATACAAATGACCGGGAGATACCCAGACATATTTAGATATTGACGACGACGGAATTATACTAGGAGATGGGGCCCATTTGCTTTTTCGGAAACTACTGGACCGAAACAATTATTGAAATAGAACCTTTAAAAGAAGATGCGAAAATAGGAACCCATTAGAACCGGCAAAGGCTAGGAAATTAGCCAACCTTAGCTGTAGCAATTGACAACCCACTATGTCACAAGATTTTAGCTCTTCGTTAAGTCCAGTTTACGTTCTAAGGCGCAAACGCGAACGCAAAACGCAGAAAGTTGCCACACACAGTCCGCGTGTAGCAGCTTACGTTCCATGAGACGCAAAGGCCAACACCGCAGCAGACGCGAAATGTTTACCGACTTCAACTTTTCGCGTTTGTGTAACAATTGACATTATTTTTGTAATAATTATTTTATTTAACAGCCGAGGAATGTGATAATTGCTATTGCTGTTTATGGATCAACGTTGGGTCTGTGAGAGAAGAAGAAATGTAAGGTTTTCAAAGATAAACTCTACAAAGAAAATGCGTGGAGAAAAATATTGATTGTAAATTGCCCAAGTGGTGTGGGTTGGCTGTATTGTGGCGTTGGAGCGGTACAATGAAGTGGTCACGTGTTTTTTGAGTAGCCTATTGCGTCGCACTACTTTGTATCTTTTGTTAAGTTGTGATGTGGATTTGTCAATGCTCTGTTCAAACTCTTTAAACCCAAGAAAATATGAATAACACTTAATGGGCTATTTTTACTTTTAATTTGTCATAATTGCGCGGTTTGGGATTTTTTGGTGACTTTCGGCTGGCAGGATTTTGAGTTTTACCTATTTTTATCTGGCCATTGCACACGGTTTAGCCGTGTTTAACATGTAGAATGGTTGCCTGTCTGACGCTTATCGGGAGTCCAGCTTGATTGATAACAACGTTATTTTTAGGACAGTATACAAGAAACAGAAGATTTAGAGAATATCAACATACCAGAAACGCCACTCACCTTTACTTCCGAAAAGAAGTGAGAAAAGGAAAGGCTCATCATTGATTTCAGAAGATAGACAAACGAAATGAACTATTGGAAATACGACTTCAGCAAAATATAACTATGAACTGGTACTGATCTACTAGCGTCTTCTGGGCAAGATTAAAAAGAATCTGAACAACCTACTTCGAGCCAGAGAATTTTCCTTCATTGCCATCACAGAGCCTAAAATAATTTGACCTACTTTTGGCTCTGGACGGATTCCGTTTTTACGGTGCAGATTTTTCTTTCTCCATCAGAATTTGTAAGCTCGAAGGAAAATTATTCTTTAAGTACAACATGACGGATCCAAATCCATCCGTCATAGGTGACAATTTAATTGAAAATATTTCATCCTTTGAACTACCCCCATTTTGGATTTCTAAACCTGAAATTTGGTTTATGAAAACTGAGGCTCAATTTTCAGTTTCACGTATCTATGCCGATAAAACGAAATATAATTTGGGGAGAAGATTGGCAAAACGAATTCAGGAACATAAGACACGCCACAATTCTAACTTATTTCTTCATAAAAATTTGACAGGTCATATAATTGATTACAACAACACTAAATTACTGCACAAGTGTAACAAAGGTTTTAAAATGGATTTGTGGGAGCATTTTGAGATTCAGAAGCATAAAAACGACCCTAATTGTGACCTGTTAAATGATCAAATTGATTTTCAATATAGACCACTTTTTTCATATCTTTAGACTTTTGCCAATTTTCTCTCCTTTCTGTATTATTGAACGCACGTTGCCACCTACAAAAACATACCCCCCTTTAATTATTTAAGTTAATTTTTATACCTTTTGACTTATTTTGTTTGATTTTGGTTATTTAGTGATTTTTGTGTTATTATTTTCCACCATTTTGTGGGTCTTATATTTTGATTCTGGTCCCGTGACCGTGTTCCTTCTCGTCAGCTGTTAGTGTAGCAGACCATTATTGCCCGTTGTTTGCGTCCATGTTGGCTTCTCTCGTCGGATTTTGCATTGAGTTCCCGTTTTGTGTCTCCATGCTGTTCAGTCTACGCTTTTATCCAAACTGCCAAATTTTGTGTTTGTTTATAAGACCCTAATACACCGGAATGATTAATTCGATATGATGTTTTAGACTGTAAGTTTTTGCTTCATTAATTACATTTTAATGTGTTGTTTCACGTATATAATTTTGTAGATTTCTACACGCTGATGATGGGCTCATAACCCGAAACGCGTCCGAAGTATATTAAATTTCTTGTTTTGCAAAAAGAGGTTTTATTCCATTCTAATTTAAAATATAATTTAGTTGTAGTTTATTTACCACTAGAAATTATTTGCTATATTTATGACATCATTACGAATCCACCTCAAGACAACGTGTACAATTTACTCAAGACAACTTTAATCTCACGCTTGACTTTAAGTCAAGAAAAACATCTTAATGAATTGCTTTCAGGTTCAGAAATGAGTGGTCAGAATCAAATCGTCAGCTAAAATTAAGGCAACGCAGGTTCCCACGAACCATTTCAATTGCTTTAGTAGCTTATGAAAAAAAGAAAATATTAACGATTTTTACCCATCGCCGACAACATTTGGAATCTTTAAATACTCCTTCTATAGATCTATCTGTAGCGTAACTACAGATTTCGGATCCGTCGATAGAAATTACATTATAAAAAGAAAGTAGTTAGTTTTATGTTACCAAGAACACGGTAGTTATGTGTTTATTTTGAATCAATATAATCATCCACTTTCATTTATTTATGTGGACATTATTAATTACCACACCAGGCAGTGCCCCCATCTTTTCGATTATGGTGCTCTTTCTGTTCTGCATTGCGAGAGCAATTGTATTAAGCGTAATTTTCTGGAGATGTGCTACATCTAAGGCACGCCCGACACCATTAGTGCATTTTAGCACTATCACCAATATTGAACACCATAGTGTAGATGATAGAATTGTTACCGACCAATAAGCACAAGAAGACGCTAGTAATAGGCTTGAAGAAATCTTTGAGCAGACTACCAATTTACAAAGCGAGCTACCATTCGGAGCAGAGGAAGCTGTGGAGAATAGTGGACCACCCGTAGATGTCGGGCGAGGAACCAAAAGACGAAAAGTTTCTTCAAATTCTGAAGAACGCTTTGAAATTATTAAAACAACTAGCTGCTCTTTCTGTTCTGCATTGCGAGAGCAATTGGACTAAGCGTAATTTTCTGGAGATGTGCTACATCTAAGGCACGCCCGACACCATTAGTGCATTTTAGCACTATCACCAATATTGAACACCATAGTGTAGATGATAGAATTGTTACCGACCAATAAGCACAAGAAGACGCTAGTAATAGGCTTGAAGAAAGCTTTGAGCAGACTACCAATTTACAAAGCGAGCTACCATTCGGAGCAGAGGAAGCTGTGGAGAATAGTGGACCACCCGTAGATGTCGGGCGAGGAACCAAAGACGAAAAGTTTCTTCAAATTCTGAAGAACGCTTTGAAATTATTAAAACAACTAGCTGAAAAACGCCACCCAGCTACGGAAATGGACGAAACTGACCTTTTCTTTGCCAGAATGGCTAAGATAGTCAAGAAGCTTCCACCGGCCGAACAAGTGCGTCTCAGATTAGAACTTGCAACTATTGTAGGTAATGCTGAACTCCGTCATATACAAGGTGGTTATAGTAGTTCACAAACTGTGAGCAGCAGCTACAGCGGTGGTAGCGTGCCCACACTTTCACCTTTATCAATGCTGATTACTGGCAACAATCCGTATGAAGTAGTACGCTAAAAAAATAACAACGCACGTATTGGAGTCTTATTTCTGTTTTGCGTCTGGTTTTGCAGTAATATCTTCTTTTGTGTGGTTTAATCCATAATCAAATAACATTGGTGTCAAACGAAAGTATTCTCTGAATTTAACGTCATTAGAACGAAGATGACAACTGGAAGTCAATTTATTCTCCCAAGGCTGTGCATTGGACAAGGGCCTAACACTGAAGTCAAATTCAGGGAGAGCCGAAATAGTAACAAAGGAAAAGAAAATTTGTGCCATAGCTATTCGATCTGGTAAGCTATTTAAAATGTTATTTAAGATTGGTGTCGGAACAAAGAACAAGAACGATAGTTGTTTGCTGGCAAAAATTGACCACAGTTTGACATGGTGGCATAATACATTGGCCCATCAGCAGTGTCAAGCATGTTGAAGCAGTGTTAACTAGAAATAAAATTAAAGTAAAAGGAGATAAAAGATTGTGTAGCTCGTGTGCTCAGGGAAAACACCCTCGAGAACCTTTTCCGATAAGCCAGACAAAGTCAAATGCCATTTGCGAAATCATTCACATGGATCTGTGCGGGCCTATGGAGGAACCCTCATTAAATGGGTCAAGATATATGTTTTTGTTGAAAGATGACTGTTCAAATTATAGAACCGTGTATTTTTTGCAAAATAAACATGAAGTCTATGAACAATTAATAGTATATTATTCTATAAGCAAGTAATGACAGCAATTTCTCAGGAGAACGAAGTTTCTCGCCTACGGCTCGTGCTGCAAAACGTTCGAGTGAGAAATTGCCATTACTTGCGAATGGAATACTATACTTTTTCTACGACCATACAACGAAATTTTATAAATTAATTTTTGTGCATATACGGGCGGCTGTATGTCACTATGACGGTTTACAGGATTTTGACAGATTAAAATTCTACTATGTGTAGTATTACCGGTGGTGGTTTATGTTTTCAGTTAAAAACAAAGATCTTCCATGGCGTCGACTAGTAAAGACGGACCCAAGAAGAGAAAAATCACAGAAGGATTAAGAAGTTTTCAGGATAGGTGGTCTATAGACTACTTTTTCGTGGAAATTAAAACAAAGCCCATATGCTTGATATGTAACGAATCTGTTTCAGTTTTGAAACAGTACAACATCAAACGCCACTACGAGACTAAACATGCAAATAAATTTGATAAGTACAAAGGGCAATTTCGACAAGACCAAGTAAAAGTCAAGTAAAAGATGGTGAAATGATTAAGGAATGTTTGGAGAGCGTCGTTGAAATTATTTGTCCAGAAAGGAAGAAGGATATCTCAAAAATAAGTCTGTCTCGTCAGACTATTATTAGGCGTGTGGACGACATTGGAAAACATATTGAAAATAATTTGAAAAGTCGAGCATCTGAGTTTATATTTTTTTCTCTAGCATTGGATGAAAGCACAGATATAGCAGATACTGCACAAGTGGCAATTTTTATCAGGGGTGTTGACGTCAATTTTAAAAAGACAGAAGAATTGGCGGCACTGTGTTCACTTAAGGGCACTACTAAATCACGAGATTTGTTAAAGGCAGTTATATCGACACTGTATCGCATTTCGTTACAACTTAGCAACTTATCGGGCTTAACGGATGGTGCACCAGCAATGGTTGGGAAACACGAAGGTTTAGTAAAATTGATTGAAAATGAGACCTCCAAAGTCGGTAATACTTCACTGCTAAATTTTCATTGCATAATTCATCAGGAGAATCTATGTTCCAAGTCCCTCAAAATGGACCATGTCGTGACAGTAGTCGTCAAAACAGTAAACTTCATTAAGTCGAACGGGTTGACTCACCGTCAGTTCCAAGAATTTCTAAAGGCCTTGGACTCAGATTATAATGACGTTACATTTTATGCAGAAGTAAGATGGCTGACTCGTGGCAAAATGTTAGAAAGAGTGTTTCACTTGCAGCAAGAAATACAATCATTCTTTGTAAGCAAGTCAAAAAGTATCCCAGAGTTTGAAGACAAAGAGTGGGTTTGCGACTTCGCGTTTCTGGTCGATATAATTAGCCACTTAAATGATGTTAATACTCGACTACAAGGGAAAGATCAATTAATTAATAAAATGTTTGATCTTATTTCTGTGTTCGAAAAGAAACTTCGCCTTTGGGAACAACAGCTGAGAACACAAAATTTTACGCACTTTCCTACATTATCATTACAACCAGATATCTAAGTTGAGCTTCGAATTTGAAAACAGATTTCAAGATTTTAAAAAACATCATGTGGTTTTTTCTGCATTTGCAACGCCATTCGCTGTAGACGTGAATTTATTACCAGGAATATTACAAATGGAACATTGTGAAATGTGTTGTGACACACAGCTAAAGGAGAAATTTCATCAAGTTGGTTTGGAAGATTTCTACAAAACGTATGTAAAGATAAATTTCCTGAGTTTTACAAACTTGCTTTGTCGATGGTTTCGCTGTTCGGAAGCACGTATGCGTGTGAACAGCTTTTTAGCCGCATGAAGCACATTAAATCGAAAGGGAGAACAAGAATCACTGACGATCACTTGGAAAACTGCTTGCGTGTAGCGACAGCCTCACTCGACATCAATATTGATGTGCTTAGTTTTGAAAAACAGAGTCAGACGTCTCACCAATGTAAAATATTTTTGTAATATATAAATCATAAAATAAAACAAAATAACAAATATGTTCAATACTCAGTTATGTTTTACTTTCTTTAAAAAAGCTCTCTTTTGTCTTTTCCATTAAAGAAGGCAAGCGTTTTACCATGATCTCATATGCTGAGCAGCCTCGATGTAGTCGAACAAAAAGAAATAGTAGGTGCGCGGCCCGGCGGGAAATATTATTTCTGAAATGTGGCCCGGCTGCTGAAAAGGTTGGCCACCCCTGCCTTACATGTTGCAATACGGCCGTTATCTATGCACAACCTACCAATGTTCAACACGGCTTTATCATTTATTATGTAACCTTTTCCAGATAAAGAGAAGTGAAGCGCCTTTCTGGTAGCAAGGAAGGCGCACAGAGACAGGACGCAGAAGAAAAAATGCAACGCATTCTTGAAAGCTTTTGAAATGGTGCTTGCCAAGGATCGTTCCGTCGGATTGAATTTGGAGCCCGGGACCTCGTTGTCAACCAGTAAGTTTTTTAAATGTCCATATTTTTATCCTACTTCATGCACCACGTTATCACTGGTTCTTACCAGTAAATTTAACAAAATTGTACCCATATCTGAGGGTGATATATCTACAACAATATAAGTTCATATTTGTAGCAAATATATTTAGTTGCATCTGTTAGTTGGCAAAGTGTAAAGTGCAAAGTCATGTGCCAAGTTGTCTTAGTCGGGGGATGCCATAGTGCGATGCGCGTTCGTGACTCAATGTCCAAGATCAGTCTAAATGGCACCGCGTTGTCGTTCGTAGACACAGCAAGAAATTTCGGTGTAATTGTGGACTCCAAACTATCCTTCGTGGATCACGTTAATAAACTTTGTCCTACGCCAAACTGAAGCTTTTATATCAATTTAAAAATTTAATGCCAATAGATGAAAAACTTCAAGATATGTCAACATATGTCCGAGGTCTTTCGGGAAGCTGGATGGCTGAGAATAGAGGAGCGTCGGTTCATACATTATGTGGGTGTGGTCAGAGCACGAGTTGTCGATGGACAACCTTCTTACTTAGCGCAGACGATTCAGCTTCGAGAGGGGCTCACGGAAGAAACCTTCGACAGTAGCCTCTGTCCCGCAACATAGAACGGCATTGTTCAGAAAATCC
The DNA here is from genome assembly GCA_964023965.1 of Melinopterus prodromus. Lineage (NCBI taxonomy): Eukaryota > Metazoa > Arthropoda > Insecta > Coleoptera > Scarabaeidae > Melinopterus > Melinopterus prodromus. Next base: position 35,693,510 of record OZ030395.1, read on the forward strand.
TTCAGCTATCTTGTTTCCCATATAATAAACAGTGTACTAAACAAAGTTGGTTTTAAAAGCAAGCAGACTGTTTCTAGATGCTTAAAATAATCCGTTATTAATGGAGATGTTCAAGTTTACAATCGCTACTAGTTATTAAAATTCATGAAAATTTCTAAACTTTACCATTTCTATCTAGTATGGTTAGAGTAATGGTTATATTTTAAATCACAATATGTGTTATACAGCGTTGCAGGTGTTAAAATAATAGAAAGAGTCTTGACAGTGAATAAAAAACTAGTTTTGTGGCAGGGAAAGTACGTTTTCAGTTTACAGTACGTCAACATCTTACTTAGAAGTTTCGTTCAGAACAAAAAGCTATGTCTATATGCAAATTGAAAAAATGATTGGCCTCGTTAATACACAGAATCATTATGAAAAGTATAAGTTTCAACCCAAACAATTGCAAACGCAACATTGAACAGTTCGAGTGAGTTACAGTTAGTGCAGCATCTCCAAACAAAATCGTAATGGCTGAATACAGTAACGCTGAATTAAATCTTTTGGAAAATTTTAATATGTTACCTACCGCAGCCACGGATAAACGGAAGCAACATCATCAACTTCAAGCGGAAGCTTTTTTTCAAATTCGGTTCCAAAAAATGTACCGTTAACAATAGCAATAGCATCTACTACTGCCACCAAGAAATCAACGAACAAGAGCGCGAAGAGGAAAGACGATATTGATAACAAATCTAAGAAGACCCGATTCGAAGTCATCTCCTGTAAGACCCATAAAAGAAATGAAACAATTTTTAATATAAAATTACTGCTATCAGGTTGAACATGCAAAATGGCCGTCTGGTTTTGTCGAACTAAGACAAATGCTGACGAAGAACCTTTTCTATTTTTTTTTTGCTAAAGCGTACTGCAGAAAAAATCACGCCAAGTATGTAATTCTGTAAATTCAAATAACTACTGTTTACGCGTCAAAGCCAGTTGGCACACCAATCTCTCGATCTCTACAAACGTTTACGGTTGGCACAACGGAGGATTGGCAAACTACAGCCTTGATTACACGTAACGAGTACAGTGGCGAGACAGCGTTCTCGGCCGAGTGCTCGTTCGGTGTAAACATATTACCGAGAACTCAGCCGAGCGTTTGGCCTAGTAGTCTGGCGAGACAGTCACTCGGACAATTTTCTATTTACTAGACCGAGTGCCCAACCCCCCACCCTGTCGTCACCAGCTCGGTATGCCCGCTCGGCAAGTTTAAACAGCGTACTCTCCACTCGTTTCGATATGCGCGCGCCCCATTCACTTTACTTCATTTGATCTAGTGTTTATGTTTATGGTTGGTGTTGATATTGATGATTGTTATTTTGAAAAATGGCTAGTAATAAATGGGATTCTGATACAACTATCAAATTCATTCAAATGTACAAATTATATCCATGTTTATGGAATTTCAAGTCTTCGGACTACAAACATAAACAAAAACGAGACGCGGCATACCATTCAATCGCTGCTGAAATGAACATTGGTGGATTTACTATACAAGATGTAAAGAACAAAATTAAAAATTTAAGGTCGACATACAATCAGGAAATTAAAAAAATTCAAGACTCAAAGAAATCAGGGGCTGGGCTAACAAACGTGTATACATCAAATATTAAGTGGAATTAAATAGAAAAACATACGAAAATGTAAGTATTTAACTTTTATTCAGGCATGTTTTGCATGTGCTTTATAAGTAATTTATTTATGTAGATTATGAAATCATTCTGTCTTGCCATGAAACAGCACCTGCCTCACTAAAGTATTCGGCATATTTATCTCGAAGCTCTCTTGCAAGTCGTGCTGCATTATTGGTATTGTGGTCGGTGATAGATGGCCAGGCGGCTATGAGTTCTCTTCGCCAAGTCCCCTCAATAATGGTTCCTGAATCAATATCTTCTTCGTCAACGCAGCCCTTTGGAAAGTATTGGCTAGAACTTGTGAGTCGTAGCCAGTTATGGAGAGCACATGAGGCGCGAATAATTTTATCGGTTGTATTCACATTAGTTGGTATTGCTTTTTGAAAAATTCTAAATCTACTTGCGAGAATACCAAACCCATTTTGAACAATTCTGCGTGCTCTCGATAATCGATAATTGAATATCTTTTGTTTTTCTGTAAGATTTGTACCGCTGTATGGCTTCAATAAATACGCTTTTAAAGCAAAGGCATCATCTCCAACCAAAAAACCACCTTTTGGCAACATGTTACTTTCAAGGTTGGTACGTAATACGCTGTTTCTGAAAATCCCTCCATCTGAGTTTCTTCCTTTTGCTCCAATATGTACGTATCGGAAACAATAACCATGATCCACAATAGCCATTAGAACAACACTGTTGGAGCCTTTGTAATTAAAAAAATCACTGCCACAATTAGGAGGTGCTTGAATCATCACGTGTTTGCCATCTATAGTACCATAGCAGCCAGGAAAATTCCATCTAGTTCTAAAGCCTTCCTCTATTTTCTGCCATTCTTCACTCTTCTCTGGTACCTAAAACAATCGCACTATTTTGGTTTTTTATAGACAAATTGCGCGACTGGTGAAAACGCTGGTGCGGAACAGAATGACTTTGCTATTTGCGTACAGTCACCTGAGAGTGAAGAAGTTGTAAATAACAACAAGGACACCAGCACCGCGGGTGAAACTCTAGCTACCACTACCACTACAGGAAGGACTTCGCGAGGAAAGAAGAGAACCAGAGATATAGTGAAAGCAATTTCTGATTTGAAAGCTTTGAACGAAGAAGTAAATTCTACAGAAGAAACGCCATTTGACGTGTTTGGAAAAAGTGTTGCAATGCAACTCAAAACTTTGTCCATGGAGAATGCGCTATTAGCCCAATGCAAAATTCAAAGCATTTTAACTGAATTCGGTATAAAAGACCATAGAGAAAGGACTGCATCCTGTTCTAGTAATTCCAGTCATAGCAGCCAAAGACCATCTTCTGGTATTCCAGACGGCACTGATGATAGTTTTGGACCCGTAACGATGTACGACTTTGAACCCTCCTCTATGCTATCTTCGTCACGTCTTACACCATTGGATGATACCAATGACATAATAACATTGGCATTGACCAACGCTTTTAAATAAGTTCAAGTGTAACAAGTGTAAATATTTACAGGAAATAAATTAAATGTTTAAGTTTTGTAACTGTTTTACTATAAACTTATTTGTCAAACTGTGTTTTTATTTATTAGTATCTAAATGTTTTAAGCCTACGAAAACTCACCTTTAAAAAAATTTCTAAATACGTATATATTGCATCCATTACTTCTGGGTATAAATAATGATATTGCAGCCCAAGATATTCGATAAAAGGCTTGTAAATAACGGTAGCTAAGCCCTGTTGCCAAATAGCTTAAAGCTACTTGTAGCTTCATCTTCGCAGGTATTGCTTCTCTCATGACAGTATCTTCTCTTTGTATCATCGGTGTAATATTTTCTAGCAATACATTAAAACGCTCTACATCCATTCTCAGGAGCGCTCTAAATTTACCAGGGTCTTCGAACTCCAGTTCACTAAAAAGAGTGTATGTTGCACCTCGATTTGGTCTCCTTAAAATCCACTGTCTTGTCCAAACTCGTTTATCTTCTTCCCGCAGTAATTCGTTCAATTCTTCTATCAGGAGTGGTATGAGCAGCTTAGTATATTTTTTGATGTACGCTTTTCAATCCATGTTTCCGTATGCAAACCTAGCCTATATTTTGACCGAAAGTGCACTGACTCGCCAGAAAGGTCGAAAACATAATAAATACGTGTAAACCGTCTCTCGCACACACTACTCTCTCGGCCTAGCGATATTTTACTGTCTCGCCACTGTACTCGTTACGTGTAATCAAGGCTTACATTCCAAAGCGTCACAATAAACACACAGATAAGGAACGCAGAGAAGACTATGCGTGCTAACTGGTGTAACCTTATTTTAAAAAATGTATCCAAAACAACATACAATTTTCTGCTAATGCAGCTCAGAAATCAAAAATGTAAACCCAAGGGAAGGAGATATTCAAATGAAGCCAAATTGACAGCGTTGGCATTGTTCAACCAGAGTCCAAAGGGATATAGACTCTTAGTATTTCCCAGCAAAAAGAGCCTGCTTGATGTGTTGTCAAAGCTTAAGTTAAGCACCGGCAATAAGAACCTCATGGCATCCCTGACAGAAACAGCAGCATCACTGAAACCAATGGAGAAGTTTTGCTCATTGGCATTTGATGAAATGGAGCTCAGCAAAGGCATTTATTACAATTCTGTCAATGTCGCCATAATTGGATTTGCTGACTACGGGCATAGAAAAATATCCAAGTTTGCCTCGCATGCCTGTTTGCCTCGCTGCGAGGCATTGTACGAAACTAGTAGCAACCAGTCGCCTTTCTGTTTTCTGAAAATAGCATACCAACGTTGGACCTGAAAATGTTTTTAAAAACTCTCATCAGCAACGAGCAGAAGACGAGCTTAACGATAAAGGCCACACTTTGCGATCAAGGAAGTACGAATTTAGCTGCCGTTAGAGATTGGATCAAAGCCACTAGGGAGACCCACATTAAAAAAAAAACAAGATTCCCAAAAATTGGATTTGAAATAAATGTGCAAGAAATAGTTCCTATTTTTGGCCCGCCTTACCTTACAAAATGCATCCGAAACAAATTACTAACACAAAATTTAATATTTGTTGAATCTGGAATCAAAAAAGTTGCTTAATGGCAAGACGTTATTGACTTCCACCTGATGGACAAAAGAGATCAAAACCCATCGCCTTTCATTTTTTTGATACGGATATTTCTTATGACAACGAACGACGGTAAAAGATGGGCAAAAAATATAAAAAAATATTCTAAATCTTTACATTGAACATATATATCATAAGAGTATTTTTTAAAAGGTTCAGTATTAATAGAATGACCTTTTAGAAGAAAAAAGGTATGCTCCTGTATATTCCTGGATGTAGCACGAAGGTGTGCTCTAAAAGCTGGAACGGGTACTACCCTTCGAGTATAGCCAATAATTAAAATCATATATTTCTAACAGATGCTGCCGTATAAAGAAAGATAATGAGTACTCAACTCTCAAAAGTATTAAAGCTGGAGTACCACAAGGTAGTGTACTCGGCCCAATTTTTTGCCTTTACACACATGGTCTTCCGCAACCAGATGGTGTGTTACCGTTGCCACTTTTGCTGATAATACTGCTCTCATGGCAGTAGATACATGCGTTGAAGGAGCAACGGTCAGACTGCAGAAACTGTCAAAAATATTAGTGTTTGGATGCAACGATGGCTAAAAGACCGCAAAATACAGGGTGTGCCATCTTTTATGTCGGTATGTAAACATTGAATAACTTCCACATTATTTATCAACCTATTGACGTGGGTAAACATGTTTTGGAAACGTCACTTCAGTACAATTTTAACCATGAATCGGTTCACACCGAATTTCCTCAGAGAAGGCGAAACAGGCGATGGGAACCGAAATCGGTGGATGTTGACTCATTATGTTTGCCCTAAAATGCGTGAAAAGGTCTGGACGGTTACTGGTTGCAACAAGACGGTGCGCCATGCCACACTTCAAATCAAACAATGCAGTTTATGCGACGAACATTTCCTGGACGTGGGGTGTCAAAAAATGGCGATATTGTCTCGCCACCCAGAAATCCAGATTCGACCCCTCCGGGGTCGAATCTAATTGCGCAATTACAGTCAGAATTGCGAAATATCATCCAACTACCAAATGTGGGAGTTCAGGATTTTGCCAATAGAGGAGAAAGGTTAACGGTTGATTTGAACTGTTCCAGCACGTATTGAACGGGCATAAAATCAATAAAGTCTTTTTTGAACAATTGCTCAATTCATCAAGTTCTGAATTAACACTCGCCCACAAAATTCGTAAATTTCATTTAGACGTGAAAGGTCCTGAGAGAGAGTAGTATCATCACTGCGTGTTGCTAATCATAGGTCAATGGTTCCATTGCAGAATGGAATGTTATTAACCACCAAACCATTACTAGAAATGTACAAATATTTAAACGTTGAATATGACGTAGAATACATTTTTACATCAAGAATAATATAAATATAATTTAACGTCTTAACATAACAAGTTAAAACATAGGGAAACTATACATGCGTTCAGTCAGCATGGTCATAATTTACCCGGCCGGTATAAAAGGTCGCAGATTTTTAACTTTCTAATTTGTGTCCTAGGATTATTACTTCACAGGGATGTAATTGCGATTGAATTCTTGTATTTGGATGAAATTTTTATACGTTAATTTTGTTATTAATGTCCTTCGGATTTTATTGTAAATCGCATTATTTGTGTATTTTTAATATTGTTACAATTATCTTCTGGGACTTTTGTTGATCAAAGCAGTGAAATTTTCCTCAGCAGTGTTGGCATCACTAGCGCATACAGTGCGCACGCTGTTTTGAACATTCTTGTTTACATTTGCGACGCTTATAACGTTTATATTTGTTTTTCTGTAGTTTTCATTTTTTTCGCATTGTGTTTTTATTCCATATTCTAGTTATAAGTTTATTTTTTTGGTTACGTTAGTTTAAGTTAAAAATATTTTATACGTTATATTATAGATAAGTTTATTTGTAACTACTTGGCAATGTAAACATAACTTTACTTCTGCATATTACTTTTACATACTTTTTTACTAATTTGTCAAGATGAATGACAAATTCGACGACGGGCAGCTCATCGAACTTGTTCGAGGGTTTGAGCACCTATACAACAAAAAGGATGTCGTGTTTAAAAACAAACTGGCGATTGAATACGCGTGGGGAACGATCGCAGAAGTGTTGAATGTATTACATCAAATTAGTAGAATACCAATTAATTATAACGTAAATACTCTTTCCTTTTATAGCGGAATTATGCAAGCAGCGTTGGCTCACCATACGGCATCGGTTTGCCAAGGAGAGGCGGCAAGTTTTGGGAATGCCCTCAGGATCCGGTGCTACACAGGTGGCATGGCCGTATTATAAAACCTGCTCGTTCTTGAACGATATAGTTGTCACGCAGGTAAATAATTACTTCTACTTGTTAACAATTGTCTAATTTTCTAATTTTCAGATTGAATGTCATTTATTAGTTATAAAAGAATAGACGTTACAACGTACAAAGTCTCTATTTCCTATAATAACAACGTAACTCCATGCCTTTTGCTTCACCTCGGGGTCAGACGTCTTTCCTCGGGCTAATGGAATTGAGAGATCTGAGGTCTTGAGGTCTTCTTCAATCTGTTATAATCTATCTTCCATTAAAAGTTTTTTTTTTTATTTTTGTCTTAAATGTTTGTACTGAGAGGCTCTTTATGTGCTGTGATAGTTTGTTATATGTTTTTATTGTCTCGGTTAGTAGTGTTTGGTTGTATGTCGAACTTCCATACTTGTGTGTTCTTATGTGGGTGTGTGATCTTGTTCCGTATCTGTGGTTGTTCATGTTGAGTTTGACATTGATTTTTATAAGGTGTCAAATAAATTCCTCAAGAATTCGAGTGAAGAAACCAGCTACCTGGTTTCGAACAGTCAGTTCGTCTTCAGCCAATCTACAATATATAACAATATATAACAAAGTGCAGTCTAACATAATCAATAAAGAAGTCTATCCCCATCATGGTATAAATAAAAGTTTTGTTACACTGAACATCCAGGAAAGTATTTCTTATAAAATAGGGACAATTCTTGCCAAACACGACTCACTACAGTTTTTAAAACAAGAACAAAGATAGGCAACCAACCTATATATACCAATACCAAACCTATATACGATATACTTAATAGGTCAGGGATCTATAAAATCACATGTTGTGACTGTGATAGTATATATATATTGGACAATCAGGGCGTAATCTTGGTAAACGTTACAGAGAACATAAATCAGATCGAAATTCTAGTGTCTACAAACATCTTCAGGAACACAATCACCGTATAGATAGGAACAGTATTACGTTCTTGCATGAGACTTGCAAAGGCAAAAGAATGAACATTTTGGAGGATTTAGAGATACAACGTCATCTTCTCTCACATCCTGACCGACTTATTAATGAAAACACCAACCTAATTGGTAACCACCTATATATTCAATTATTCAAGAACCGCGCTACATAAACCTGTAACGTTAAAATCCCTGCTCCCTCTCTCCACCTCTTCCTTGACGTGCATTTCATCCACCTGTAAAGTTGAATGTGATTGATTAACCGCTTTTTTGCATTTTTTGAGTGTTTTTTTATATTTCTGTACTATTTTCATAATAATTGTACTGAAACCGCGCCTTATAAATATTTCTGCTCTGTAAAGTTAAATTCCCCTAGATCCTTCATCTTCCTTTTCCCTGAGAGCGTGCTGTGCTTATTTTAAGGTATAACTTTGACTGTTAATTTAATGTATTTTTAGTGTTGATGACATTATATACTTATGTGTGAACTTTTTGTAGATTCTGCGCTTGAATCTTAAAACTACTGTTGGAATACACCGTATTATAATGTTTGCTTTAGACATTTGCGTGTTCGGAGGAGCTCTAACCTCACTTTTGTATGTGGCGTAAAATAACTGACGGTAAATTGGTTGTACGTTGTTTTAATGTGTTATTTTGGTTGTAATGTATTGTAGATTGGCTGAAGACGAACTGACTGTTCGAAACCAGGTACCTGATAGCAATAAATTCAAAACTTCACTCGAATTCTTGAGGAATTTATTTCACACCTTACCTATACTTGTGAAGATGGAGGAATATATTTTCAAATTGGGTTTTATCTCTTTTTTCTTCAGTTTGTGCAGTAGTGTGAGATAGTTCAGTGCAATTCGTTTTTTTTTTTTTTACATTTAGTTGGTCTGTGATTCTATAAAGTTCGTTGGTCGGTGTGTACTCTAACGCGAGTAATTTTTTTTTAAATAATAAATTTGTACTTGCTAAATCATTATTTCTATATGCAGGACGAGCGGTAACGAAAAATCCCTTGTTGCCTGTTGTGCTGCCATGCAGGACGAGAGTAGATCTGCCGATGCAGAGGTGGAAGATTTATGTTTGGAGGCGCAGAGTGAAGAATATGAACAGCCAATCATGAAGACGCCAGTGGACCAACAACTTCGAACAATTGCACACGAAATGTGGGAACGTGCACCTCGGACACTCCATCGGAAGGGGCCGTAACCCCCACCACAAGTGGTGAACGTAGAAAGCGGAAGCGCAAACCAGTGGACAATACTGAGGAGTTGGCCATGTCCATCAGCACCGCGATAAACAAGATGGAGGCTTCGGACAATAGTGATATTTTGTTTGGACAAAGTGTGAGCCTGACATTGTCCAAAATAAAGGCAGAACATTTGAAATACCAAGCCAAAAAGGCAAAAATAATGCGTATTTTAGGAGAAATTATAGAGCAAGAAAGCTGTAAAGCAATAAATAATTTATTTTTAAAACAAATCCATATTTTTTATTTACCAGTTCTTTTCTTACCTGTTTCATTTTTAAATGGTGTTGTTTCGAAATTGCTAGAAGTGTTCTTTGTTTCTTTGGAATAAAAAGAAAGCAGAGGTGCATAAAACGTAAAGTCAATGGTGTGAAAAAAATATACTATTTCCAAATAGTATATTGTTAATTATTCAATGCAAGAATAAAGAAATAAAACAACTAATTAACACAAAAAGGAGAAAACTATACGTTTGTAGGAGCAGAGCCAACACTGATGTAATCCCATTGATTGGATATCGATCCTTGTGCTGTCACAAAATAATCTGTTAACATGTTCCGTCCTTGTTGATCACAATTACGGAAATTATTGGATGCCAACCGATGAACAGGTCGTAAAATTGTTTCATATATGGGCCCTGCGATTTATCAGTTACTGAAGGTTCAGTTGAAGGTACTTCCATAATTATATAATTATGCAGAAGAACAGTTGCTTTAATAACAGACTCGCAACTTTCAACACTTGCAACTATAGGTTTTCGAAGAATCCGCCATCTCTGCACAAGAATACCGAAAGTATTTTCAATTGTTCGTCGGGCTCTGGACAATCTATAATTGAAAATATTTTTCTTCACCTCCAAATTTTTGCCAGGATATGGCGTCATGATATATGAGCTCAGTGGAAATGCTTGGTCAGCAACAATAAAACGGTTCATTTCAATATCGTTGTTGGGTAGTCTTGTTGGTGGAGGTATTTCCAGATGTCCGTTAAGAAATGCTATGCCAAAGCTGATTTCCTTAAACACCGTACCATCATGATTTGATCCTGCTGCATCAATATCTATCATCGTAAAACGGTATTTTGCATCACATGTTGCCAACAAAACCAAACTAAAAGATTTTTTATAATTAAAGTATTGAGCCTGAACATTTTGACGATTGTTTGGTCTCATGTTTCCCATCAACCGAACCGATGCAATTTAGCATATTTCATCGATTGTAGAAATCAGTAGCAATTTCTTCAAAGCGTTCTCTTGTTGGCTCCGGTAATACAATTGGCAACAAGTTAATCTAGAGCGCTTCCATCGTCACCTTACTGATACCATGTGCCGTACTTTTTCCAACTCTATAGGACCAAGCAATGTCTTGCATGGAACACCCTTCTGCCAAATAGCTAAAATATATTCATCAGTTTTTAAGAAATAATATAACTAATAAAAATAACTTACTGCAATGTCATTATCAACCGATGTTCAACGGAGAGTGGATTTTTTCTTGCATCCTTTTTTATACTAGGCCCTACTCCTTCCAACAATCGTTGAAAAGCACCGATCATTATTCTAGTATACTTCACAAACTGCGTACTGTCTAGTTCTACATTTTGCATATGTCTTACCAAAGTTGCAAAATGACCGTCTATGTGTCTCCTCCGATTCATAGGACGTATTTTGAAGCGTCTTTTGCGTCTGTTGTTTATTCTCTTCATAAGGAGAACAGATAGCCTAATAGTGCAAAACTACTTAGCAGTAATATGTTACCAATGGCGTTCATTTTTACTGTGCAGCGTTTGTCAACAAATGCAGATTTAAGGTTAAACTCACCATTAAACGTTTCAAAATCATCTTTACAAAGAATTGTAAGGAACGATTTGCATCTTTAGCCTTACAAACTTCAGATTGTACAAGAACTAAAACCAACAGACCATCTGCAACGATTAAATTTTACGATTGAAATGTTCGAGAGGTTTCCAAACTTCGGAAACATGTTCAGTGATGAGGCTAATTTTGACCTGAATGGTCACATGAACAAACAAAATTGTCGTTAGTGGGCCGAAGTGAATCCTAAACGAAAACATGAGCGACCACTCCATAGCCCAAAAGTGATTGTTTGGGCTTCAATGTCGGCTAAGGGCATCATTGGACCTTTCTTCCACGAAGAAAATCGACGAGGACGTGCAGTCACCGTGAACTCCGAACGTTACTGTGGAATGTTGAGGCAATTTCTAGTGCCACACTCCAACAATTTAGAGGATTTAATCAGAGAACATGGTTTCAGCAAGATGGGGCCCCTTGCCACACCACAAATGCTTCGCGCGAGGTTTTGAACGAAACTTTTTCCAACAAAATCATTTCTCGTAGCGGGACCATTGGATGGCCCCTAGGAGTCCGGATTTGAGTCCGCTAGATTATTGTTTATTGGGATATCTGAACGGGAAAGTTTATAACCTCAAGCCGTGAAAATTGGAGCAATTGAAGTAAAATATCAGGATCGAAATGGCAGCAGTTTTGAGAGTGATGTGTCATAGCGTGATCGACAATTTAGATTCACGGCTTGAAGAGTCCAGCAGCGTGAGAGTGCACATTTCGACAACATTATTTTTTCAACGTAAATTCCAAACTATTCTTTACAAAATTAAAATAAAAAATTTGGAAAAAAAAATTTTGTTTTCAGTTTTATTCAAAAAAGAAATACCCCGAACGTTTTAGGACACCTTGTATTTAGAAATAAAATACCTAAACACAAAAAGTGTCTAACTCATCCCAAGTCTCCCCTACATCGAAAGTATTGAGGATTTCCTACTTCATGTAACGTACATGTTTTCGGTAACATTTTGGACAGATGGTTAGTAGTTGTGTGCAACTACTTGTGTTATATCCATCGCATGTAATTTTACTAAGTATAATTTATTCTTCTAAACTACTTCATCGAAATTAGAATTTAATTTCAATTTTAAGTGCGTGTAAATGCATAAACTTCCAACGGCTACCTAGCGGAATTAGGTAGACACCGCTATTAAACGATAAGCGTGATAACAATTCTTTGGTAAGTTCTTGTTCTTCAAAGTAGCTAGTCAGTCACCGCCAAACACTTCTATTCTGACTATTATAATTATTAGACACAAGTTAAATTTTTAGGTAATGTGTCTATATCTATATCCTCTATTCAATGGTTTCTCATAGTAGCCGTTGCGAGTTGATAGAGTTGCTCCAAGCTCTATTGTGATCATAGTTGCGCCCCGTTAATTATTTATTAAAACGTGTGATTTTATCCCAACTTTACGAAGTTGACAGTTTGCTACAGTACCAAAACAACTCATGCGCCAATTTGACGTTTTATAAAACTTGTATAATAATATTCTATTATCAATGGTTAGACCACACGTGTTAAAATGCACTTATTTTTGTTTTGTGAGAAATAACTGGGGCAGAACTTTTACCCATAAATGTAATATTCTGCATTCCGAAGGTTGACGGGATGTGATCGACAACAAGCCACTTTTAGACTGAAGCCACGCCACTATTATTTACTATAATGTGTTGTGAAAAACAGATTGTGTGGACTGAAATGCCTGAAGTAACATAGTATATTATTTGATATGATGACCGGGACCAAATGCGATAAATGAGTTTAAAGTTCAAATGATCGAAGATTTGCGAGCAGCCAAGCACAGATAAAGGAATTTCCTAAAAAGACCGAGAATGGAAGAAGAGGTTTATAATTGATTTTGTTCGACTACAACGCAACTGAATGAAAATTATTTAATTTTTTCACTATTAATAATAGCAAGAAAATATAAAACGATTCCTTAAAAAAATATAAGAAATGTTGCAAGGAGTTGCAAGTTCATAAGCACAACAATATACTGCGCTTTTTCCGCAAAACTTTTTTTAGATAGTAAATGTCATACTGATTAAAAAAAGGACTTTTTCAGCTCCTTAATAAGTTAGAACCGTTTTAAATATTATCAAAACCGTATTAGAGTATTAAACAGTATTAGAAATGGCTATAACTTCTTAAGGAATCGAAAAAAAAGTCCATATGAAACTTTTTAGTCAAAACGACATTTACTAAAAAATACTAAAAAAAGTGATTTAACAACTTCAGGAATGGTGCTACCGTACGTAAGATATCCAGGTGGTGAGAGGGAAATGGTATCATCCTGAATGCCAATAAATCAAGAATGGTGGAGTTCATGACAAAGAACGATGTAGTAGACAGGCCGGCTGGTGCGTCACACCAAAAACACTTTTCAGAAAAGTTACCAAATCAACTTCCTAGTGGTATCATGATATACGATTTCCATATAACCCATTTGGTTACCGTGAACATACAGACCATTTGCAGTTTAGAAGTTTCAGTTCTGTCCTGAACGAAAAACTATCACAAGCTACCAAATATTTATTTTTTCTTACAGATGTTTTCAAGAATTGTCCCCAATCTGGGGCCTAACACAAAATCAGAACTTAAAGTTTACATGGTTGAAGTATTGAGAGCAGCAAAGCAAAGGTATAGGAATTTCTTGAAGCGCCCAAAAGTGGAAGAAACCGAAGAAGAGGATGAACTGGATTTCGGCATAGACCACGACTAAATAAAAATTATATTTTGTACTCTAAGGGCTGGTTTATTCACCTACGCATAAAGTGCTTGGTAGCTATGTATCAAAGATAGTTATGTCCAAATGCCCACTGCCCTCGATCAGGGCTCAAAGTTTTTTAAGCGCAGAGGTATGTCTTTGAACCCCTCTAAAACCCTGTGCTACAGCGCCACTTCTGTAGGGGGTCTCAATCTCGAGAACCCGCAACCTCTACCGCCTCAATGGCATTCCCGTTCAGATGATAGACGAGCCATCATCCTTTCGATACCTGGATCACCAATTTGGGATCCACGGAATCCAAAGGCCCAGTATAGCCAACCTCCACACCTGCTTGTCACGGCTCTCTCGCGCCCCCCTCAAACCCCATCAGAAACTGACCATTCTGAGGAAATATCTGGTGCCACGACTCCTCCACGGCCAGCAGAACCCTTCCATCACCGGCCAGGATATGAGGGAAGCGGACAAACTTATCCGGTTCTTCGTGAAGCGTGCCCTCCATCTCAAGGTCCACACCCCAGACGCCTTTTTCTATGCGCGCGAGCGCGACGGCGGTCTGGGGCTTATGAACCTTCGCCGTGACATTCCTCGCAATCTTTGCGGCCGCCTGGTGGCCAAGTGCGACGAGGACCGCGTCCTGCTGGGTTTCCTGACATCGGACTACTTCGTTAGTCTCTCCGAGCGCATTTCCGGTTTGGCTGGACCCGTGCCCGCCTCCCATTTCTTCCGTGAGGCCATTGCCTGTCGTTCTTAGATCCGCGACGTCCCATCTGAATAGACCGGCCGAGACTTCGTGAGGGCCGTCCAACTACGATCCAATAATTTGCCCTGTATGGGGCTGCCATCCAACCCAAGGCATCTCCGGGGCTGCCGTGACCCGTGTGAAGGGAACGATGAAACGATCTGCCCCATCCTCCAGACCTGCCCGGTGAGTCATCTCATGCGCATTAGCCGGCACAACGAGATCGTGCGCATGATCATCGCCCACTGCCGCCGTTCTGGGTTGACCACGGAGGAGGAGCCTCACGTCCGCCATCGAGACGGCACCCTCTTCAAGCCCGACGTCGTCGTTCACCTTCCTGGAGATCGTATCGCCGTCTGCGACGTCCAGGTGTCCTGGGAGGACACTCAGGGCCTCGATGTCTCGCGGCGCAACAAAAAGGCGGTGTATGACAACCCCAAGTTCCATGAGGCCGCCCAACACCGCTGGCCCAGGGAGACGCCGGAGTTTGTGCCGCTCATCGTCGGAGCCAGGGGCATCTGGCCTATATGCAATCAGCCCACGGTCGAGCTTCTTTCCATCCCTCCGTCGGTGCGAGCTTCGTGCGTCCACTCCTGCCTTAAATGGGGCTCTTCCATCCACGCCGCCTTCATGTGAAGCCTCTGGGCGCGTCCGCAGCATCATCGTCCGCTGCATCGGAATCGCCACTAGTTTCGTTCCCGCACCAGTAGTCTTCGTCGCCGCATCAGTTTTTCATGTGCGTTTGTGCTGGTGCGCCCCTTGTCGTGTGTTGTGGGTTCATCTTTCGGCCCTGTTGCGCTCTCGGTGCGTGTTGTCGGTTGGACCATCTGTCCAACTGTTAAAACTCACTGTCTTTTCATCCAACTATATCTGACACATAGCTATGTGTCAGATAAACATCTGCGCAGCCGTTTTTGTTTAGAAGTCTCAACAGTTGGCAACGAATAGTCCAAGCTTCTCTCAATATTATGATAGATGGCGCTTAAGTCGGGCGAGTTTGTTGTGTTCAACCTCTAGACTGCGTACACGTTGTGGAATAGTCCGTATAAGAACATCGGTTATAAACGAACGCTTTTAATCACGCGTTTAATAATGGAGGACACGATGAAAAGGGACAGAAGTGTTAATTTTAGTCGACAGGAAATTCACCTGTTAGTGGATCTTGTATTAAAATCAAGATACAATCGAAAATAAACGAAGTGACGCCGTAACATGGCAGCAGGAGGAAAAGGTGTGGGAAAAACTAACGTCGGATTTTAATGCCCAAAGTAATGCAAGAAATCCTCGTACCTTAAAAGTAGAGAAAAGTGCACATAGATAACTCAATCATAAAACTTCTAGATTGTATATTGCATTATTATTTATTTTGTTATTTTATTATTTGTGTTGAAAGCTAAATATGAAGGCCTAAAACGCCCATTAAAGAAAAAAATTAGGTCTGACAAAATGGAAACGCATAAGACAGGTGGCGAAATACCCAACATCGTACCATTACTCAGCTACGAAGAACATCTACTTAGTATCTCTGAATTACCCCGGCAGTAGTCGCGCCGGGTCTATGGGACCCGGCCTATTTTAGTTCCTTCTAGTTCTTCTTTAGTTCTAACTTTGGCAACATTGCAAGGCGCGTTCCTCCTTCTACCTTCCTAACTCGACAAATAGTACTACGCGGCCAGTACCTCTGCATCTACGAAGTGGAGAGCGTGAACCCGATTTTTGTCCAGTGAGACCCGGCGCGACTAACGAAGTTATAAGTAAAAATCTGTGGTCAGGCCCAGCGCGACTAAATAGGTTCTTTCAAAAATCATCTGAATAAAAGTGAACGAATTTAGGTAAGAAATTTATTTGTGTTTTTATGAATAATTCGAATGATATTTTTTGTTTATATAAACTTACCCTTTTTCAAAAATGAATTATTCCTACGAAAAGGAACGAGGACGCCTTTGCGCTTGTGGAAAGAAATTGAAGACGCTGAAAGCCCCGGTGATGAAGAGGACGATGATATTGATGACCGTGTGGACGAAAGAGACGAAGATTCTAATAGTGAAGAAGAAGGTGAAAGTGAAACTGAGACGGAGTACGTAGGGTCTCATTTCAAAGGCAAAGATGGTGTTACATAGTGGAATAAGCATCCGTTCTCCCAGAGAGTTCGAACTCCGAAATCAAATATTGTAATTCATTTGCCCGGAGTGAAAGCAACGGCTAAGACGGCACTTACACCACTAGACCGCTGGAAATTATATTTTGATGATACTATGCTTACCAGTATTGTGGAAAGTACCAATAAATATATAGAAGCAGTGTCTAATAATTACTCACGATCCAGAGATGCAAAACCTACAAACCTAATAGATATCAAGGCGCTGTTTGGTTTGGTATATTTAGCAGGCATCCATAAACCAAGCCGTCTGAATACAGAAGTTATGGAATCGCAATAGGAGTGGTATTGACATGTTTCTGCAGCGATTTCGATTTCTCATGCGTGTTATTCGTAGGGTGGGTACTTTAACCGGTGTGGGCATTATCCGGTTGTGGGCACCCGTGCATAACTTTTGACAGTGAGCAGTTTTATCTGATCTGACAGTTCTCATCTGTGTGCAATGTCAGCACGATGTATTAGTGCTGTCACCGAAGTGAACAGAGCATTCGCATAGTACCTACATTCGATAGCACAGACCTATAGATAACAGACCTAGAGAGACACCGCAGTGAGATTGTAATATGTGCCTCATCTCTCTGTTTCTTTTCAACGTATCAAATGCTGTATATAGCTTTCTCTCTGTTGATGTATATTCGTTGTGCCCCAACTGTCGCTGGAGTTTGCGACGACGACGATTTTAGTAAAAAACTTGATGATGTGTTCAACTGGTATATTGCAATACTTATGATACAGTGTGTGTCTGGTATCTGGTACAGTAATATATGCTAGCGACGCATGCGTATTGACTAACGACATCTAGTGGCGAATTATTAAGTCATATATACGAAGTCGGTATACGTCGCGACATCTGGCGGTAAATAACTTATCGATCTAAATAGTATACAAAACTCAAACATATCGCCGGCCTTGAAAGGCTCGCCTTTCAACGAAAGAGAAAAATAAAAAAGAAAACGTAACTTAAACTATGCAATAATTCAACTAAGATTGATGATTAATTTAAAAAATAAAATGTCTTTTAAAATATTAGTCTTTTGGAAATGGACAAATAGTATGTACACTACGCGATAACGGTCCGTGCGCTGTTTTTAGTTCTACGACCCGCACTATGCCATCACTACCGCGGTGCACTTTTTCTATACGACCTCTGGACCATTGAAGAGGGGGAAGATTGTCTTCTCTTATCAGCACCAGGTCTCCAATGTTGATCGCATTTGGTTGATTGAACATCCACTTGGATCGCTGCTGAAGGGTATGAAGATACTCTACAGACCATCTTTTCCAGAAGTTCTGGTACATTTTCATGAGTTGTTTGTAATTGGTTAGTCTGTTAAGTGGGATTTCGACTGCACTCCTCTCAGGTACTGCCACCAAAGCTTCGCCAATCAAAAAATGTCCAGGTGTAAGAACCTGTAAGTCGTTGGGATCAAAGGATAAGGGTAATAATGGTCTGGAATTTAGGATAGCCTCAATTTGAATTAGGATTGTGGATAGTGCTTCATACGTCAGTCGCTCGTTACCCATGACCCGAATAAGATGAGTTTTAGTACTTTTCACAGCGGCTTCCCAAATACCCCCGAAATGAGGACTACGAGGTGGGATAAAATGCCAACGTATCTGTTTAGACCCCAAGTAACTCTGAATTAAATCAAGTTTTTTAAACTCGGTAACTGTTTTTATTATTTGATTATAAGCTCCTTTAAAATTTGTAGCGTTATCAGAGTATAGATTCTCACAAAGTCCGCGTCTACTTACAAATCTTTTTAAAGCATTTAAGAATGTATCAGCTGACAAATCTGTAACTAACTCTATATGTACGGCCTTTGTGGCGAGGCACACAAACAAACAAATATAGGACTTTATAAATTTCCTATTTCTTAATTTCCCATCTTTAATTAGTATAGGTCCCGCATAATCTAAACCAACGTTTAAAAATGGCCGTGAAGGTGTTACTCGCTCTTTCGGCAAAATGCCCATTTTAGGAAATTCCCTACGTGGTTTAACCCTAAAACAAATAGTACATGATCGTAATATTCGTCTGATTGTATTTTTTGCATTTATAGGCCAATAATCTAATCTTATAATAGACAGCAAAGTTTGTACACCAGCATGAAGATTTTCTAAATGTTTATGTCTCACTATCAATTCTGTTATTTTGTGACTTCGTGGTAAGATAATAGGATGCTTTTGTGAATAATGTAAATCAGTATTTTTTAATCGACCACCAACTCGTAAAATACCGTATTCATCCAAAAATGGATCTAATGTCTTTATGCTGCTATTTTTACTGACATCATTGTCTGTTTTTATTGCAGATTTTTCGTTTCTAAATGCCTGTGTCTGAGCCAAATTTATTAATTTCAATTTGCCATTATTTAATTCTTCAATAGTTAATTTGCCAAGAGATCTTTTTTCAGGTTCTGTTGAACAGTTCTTTATAAAACGTAGACAAAGACTGATAACTCTTGTCAATTTAGTCCAAGTAGAATATTTCTCAAAAATATCCTCTCCAAAATCGATAACAGGTAAGCTGACTGTTTTTGTTTCTGAAATGTTTTCAGGTTTATTAAAATCTAAATTAGGCCAAAGTTGATCATCTAATAAAAGCCACGATGGACCATTCCACCATAAGTCATTATTTTTGATATCAGATGAACTAATTCCCCTAGATATAATGTCTCCGGGATTATCCTTGGAGCTGACATGTCGCCAAGAATTGGTGTCGGTAGTGGTTTGTATTTCGCTAACACGGTTTGCAACAAATGTTTTTAAAGTATTAGGTGACATTGAAATCCACGCTAAAACTATGCTTGAATCCGAAAAACACCAAGTATTGTCGATGTTAATATTTAATGATATTTTAACGCTACTAATCAATCTCGAAAGCAATACAGCTGCTGATAATTCTAACCGAGGCACTGTTAGTGTTTTTATTGGTGCCACCTTTGATTTGGCAGTTAACAATTTAGTTGCTACTTGTCCATGCTCATTAATTGACCTCAAATAGATACAAGCACCATAAGCACTCTCAGATGCATCGCAAAATCCGCATATTTGATGCAATAAGGATTTTTTTAGTGTCACTTGTCTTGGTATGTATATATTATTTATTTGTTTTAAATCATCAAAAAATTCAACTGTCTGTAAATATAATTCTTGTGGAATTGTTTCATCCCAATCAATTCTTTCTTGCCATAATTTTTGTAATAACAATTTGCCACGTAATATTACCGGGCCAACCAATCCCAAAGGGTCGAATATCTGTGAAACAGTAGCAAGTATAAGTCTTTTTGTGAATCGTTTGTTTTCAATATCTATATTAGCTATAAACTGAAATTTGTCTAAAATTGAATCCCAAGCGATGCCTAAAATTTTAGCCTCAACCAAATTCAAGTCCATGATATTATTGTTTTCGTTAATCTGTTTACTGTTAGAATTAAACTTTCTTAACTCAAAGTTGCCTTCTTGCAAAATATTTGTAATTTCTAGTTTTAATTTTAGCAATTCGCTTATTGTTGCCGCTCCTGTGAGGAGATCGTCCATGTAAAAATCATGTTTAATTGCTCGGGCTGCCTTTGGATATTTATCCCTATTTTCGTCTGCTAACTGTTGCAAACACCGAGTACTTAAGTATGATGCTGATGCTGTCCCGTAAGTTACGGTATTCAATGAGTAATGTTTCATCGGAATATCGGATGATTCGCGCCATAATACTCTTTGTAAATTACGTTGAAGTGGATCGATGTTGACTTGCCTATACATCTTTGTTATGTCTCCTGTGAGTACAAAATCGTATAGCCTAAATCGCAAAATGATTGATAATAAATCGTCTTGAACTACGGGTCCCACCTTTTGAACGTCATTTAATGACAATCCTGATGACGTCTTAGCCGATGCGTCAAACACCACTCTAAGTTTTGTCGTGGTACTTGTTAACTTAAAAACACAATGATGTGGTAAATAATTAGCTAATTGCTCATTGTCGGTATGTTCTGAAATTTGTGACATATGTCCTAATGACTCATATTCTGCCATAAATTTTAAATACTGTTGTTTCAAACTAGGATTGTTCGTGAACTTCCGTTCCATTGAAATTAATCTTTTTTCTGCAATTTCTAAAGATTCACCCAAATTTTTCCAATTATCCCGTAAAGGTATTGACACTTGAAAACGACCAGCTTCGTCTCTTTGAAAAGTATTGCAAAAGTGTTGTTCACACTCGTTCTCTTCTGCTGACTTATATTTTACAGCCATTTGCGGCTCCTCAATTTGCCAAAATTTCTCAATAGCATTTAGTAATTCTGTATTATCCCTTTTAGTGTTTGTTGTGAAGAAACATGTTTGTGTATGCAGTGAAGCTGCTATTGGACCCGAAATGATCCAACCTAATTTTGTTTT
Source organism: Melinopterus prodromus (assembly GCA_964023965.1). Taxonomy (NCBI): domain Eukaryota; kingdom Metazoa; phylum Arthropoda; class Insecta; order Coleoptera; family Scarabaeidae; genus Melinopterus; species Melinopterus prodromus. Next base: position 35,714,634 of record OZ030395.1, read on the forward strand.
TTGCATTATTGGTTTGTTAGGTCCCAATTTTATTTGTCCGATACTGAGTAAGTCAAAGAAAATAGATGCGCCCAACAGAGCGTCGATATCACCAGGTTGATCGAACGAAGGATCTGCTAATTGTAAATTTGCAGGAATGCTTAAGTCACCTACATTGATTTTATGCTGCGGCAATTTATCGGTGATTTTATCAATGATCAAAAATGGTAATTTTTTGTGATATTGTTTATTTGATGAAAAAAGTTCAGCATGTACCAACGTTTTTGCGTTAAACGTTGCCTCATTGATTCCACTTACTGATGTTGAAATATTCGAACGTTTTAAATTTAATTTCTCTGATAATTTGGATGTTACAAAATTGGATTGTGAGCAAGAATCTATTAGAGCACGACATTTAATTAAGTTCCCCTGTGAATTTTTGATCCAAATTAATGCTGTTGAAAGTAAAACATATTCACTTTTATTTGCCATACTATGCGCGGTGATTACATCTGCGGTCTCAGTTTCAGGAGATGGCTTTACCGAATCGGTCGATTTACCAAAATGCAACAACGTGTTATGTGGCTTATCACATTTCTTGCAATTGCTCGCTTTACATTCTTTACTAGGGTGACCAAATCCCAGACAATTATTACAAAGTCTCAAACTTTTAACCTTTTCAAATCTTTGTTTAGGAGACAATTCCAAGAATTTAGTGCAATGATACAAAAAATGATTTCCTTGACACATTTTACAGTTTTGTTTATGTGTTACGACATAGGATATAGCATTTGTTTTGTTTGTGTGTTTACCCCTATCTAAAGACTCAAGTATCATACATTGATTTGACAAAAAATCTAATAATTGCTTTAAATCTGGAGTTTTATTTGTCTTAATTGAAGCTTCCCAAGCTCTTTTTGTTTTGTTATCGAGTTTAGAAACAATCAAATAAATCAAAAGAGTATCCCAACTGTTCGTTGGTTGACCTAATGTTTGCAAAGACCTTATATGTTTCTGAAAATGATCGACTAATTTCCTCAAATGTGCACAAGATTCATGTTGTACCGTAGAATATTCGAATAACTCCTTCACGTGCGCCTGAACAATAATACGTTTGTTTTCGTATCTGCCTTTTAGTAATTCCCACGCTTCGACATAATTTTGCTCCGACGCTTCTAATGCATTGATAACCTGCGCGGCTTCACCTTTTAGGCAAGATCTTAAATAATAAAATTTTTGGATGGTATTTAGTTGTTCATTTTCGTCAATTAAAGAACGAAACGCGTCCGCGAATGGTAGCCATGTTTCGTAGCTTCCGCTAAATTCCGGCAAAGAAATCTTCGGTAACTTGACATTTGTTTGTTTCGGTGCCCCGCCCAAAGATGAACTATCACTCAAAGTATCGCTTGTGCTACTCTTGTTAATAGATTGCGAGATAATTTTGTTGGCTGCTGTCAACAATTCATAGAATCTGTTCTCAAATGCGAGTCTGTCTGATTCCTGATTAGAATCAATACATTCTATATCGTCTTGGATTAATTCATACTCGTTCAATATGTTGGCAATTTTATCCACCCTAACTTTTAATTGATCAGGATGTTCAAGCCCTTGTGTATTTAAAAACGTTTCAAAACGACTTAACTTAGCCTTTAGGAGAGCACGTTTTTTGACCAAATTGTCCAATTCCGCCATTACGAGTTACAACGCGCGGCGAACGACTGTGTACGTGAACGACAAAACGAGGGAAAAAGAAACAAAGGAAGCGACTTACGTTTGGTTGCGATGATGATATGTTGCGAAGAATGACGAATCCGATGTCGACGGACCATATGTTGATGTATATTCGTTGTGCCCCAACTGTCGCTGGAGTTTGCGACGACGACGATTTTAGTAAAAAACTTGATGATGTGTTCAACTGGTATATTGCAATACTTATGATACAGTGTGTGTCTGGTATCTGGTACAGTAATATATGCTAGCGACGCATGCGTATTGACTAACGACATCTAGTGGCGAATTATAAAGTCATATATACGAAGTCGGTATACGTCGCGACATCTGGCGGTAAATAACTTATCGATCTAAATAGTATACAAAACTCAAACACTCTCAATAAACCCGTAGCCAGGAGGCGCCGCTTCGTCGTGTAGAGTTGGTAATAACTTGTAGGAACCTGTAACCATGAGTTACTAAGTTGGTTATATCGTTGGTAGATGGCCCACATTCAATTGAAATTGTTTGTGAAGCACCGACTGCGTATTTTATATTATGTGTCGCACAAGTAAGAATTCGCAACTCGCAAGTTTATTTAATACTTACTTGTTATTTGCGTGTATTGTACAATGTTTTGTATTGTTTGTGGCGATTCGGATGGAGATGGGGAGCGGAAACTATTTTGTTTTCCGAAACCTCATGATAGGTGAGTAAAACAATAACATTTGCTAAGTATTTGTATGGAGACCCAGTAAATCTCTTGACTGTCGTGTTAAACTGTTATTTTTAACACATGCAAGCTCATTCTTTCAGATAGGTGTATTTGTGTATATTTTCCTCAATTTCTTAGAACTTGAACTAATTTTGTTAATTACTACTCCCAAGTTATCGAACTTGTTCAACTCTATGGGATCAATCTTCAAATAGTTCAGCAAGCAATAAAAAGATGTACAGTACATATTTTTTATTGTTTGCTGAAATATTTGAACATACTCAATTTTATATGGGCTAATAGAATTTGACATCAGAAAAGGATTTGCCAAATTTTATTGTATTTTAAATCATTTTTTGTTATAATTTTTATTGGTACGTATTAGGTCAATCAAGTGGCAGCGCTCGATGAGCATGGTACCTTCGAACCTACCAAGACACATTAAAATTTGCAGCAAGCATGTTCGACTAAGGAAGGATGCTGTTCCAACATTACATCCGGCTCACGAAGATGCAGTCCAAGAAGTTTACGAAATAAGTTGAACATCATGGTTAACAATCACACTTTAGTTTTTTTCAGGAATAAATATTAATCATTTAACATCTGATGAGTGATAATATGCCAAACTTTAATATTTATTTCCAATTTATTACAATATTACCAAATAATAGACTAAAAACTAAGATTCAAGATCAGTAATTTAAGAATAACTGTTTGTCTCCCTTTTCAATGGCATTTAATCCTGCCTCAATATCTGACTCATCGTCATCGTAGAATCACTTCACTTTACTTAACATAAACATTTGGCATTTCTATTATAATGCGTATTGTTTTTGCTCTAAATGTACCCTAAATATTTGCCGTCTCATTTTTACACTACTTGGCTGTAATATAGTGTTTTTTTCAGGATCAAAATGCAGAAGATAATATTTTTCCTGGCCATCCACTGACCGATCCACCATTTACAGCTCATCGTTGCTCAGTGACCGATCCACAAAGTGAACCTACCACTTGTTCGCAGACTAATCCACCAATTGCAGCTGGCACTTGTTCCTCCGGTACAGATTTTCTACAAGCCCCACTTCGAGAAACAAATTCATCTCCATCCACAAGCAGAGAACATTTGTTGAAAAACTCTGCGGAATAAGGTTCGGCAACTCAGAAAGGTGCAGCGGAAAAGTAAGAGGAGAGGAAAGGCATTGACTAGTATGCATAGGAACTTTGGGCAAGTTCAACTAACTGACTATGTTCGTGGACACCTACCAGCAAGAACAGCAACCTTCCTATTGGGTCAGATTCGATGTTCAACACAAGCACCTCGTGCAAGGAGGTGGACCCTTGATGAAAAAATAATGTCTCTGGCTCTGTATAAGCAAAGTGCTAAGTCATATGCCTTTCTTCAACACCTAACTGCTATGCCTTCACAGGATACGTTGGGCAGGTTATTAAAAAGAATACCTTTTGAGGTAGGTATTAATAACCATATTTTCAAACACCTGGAAGAATGTATGAGCTCACATACAGAACAGGAGAAATTATGCACACTTTCATTTGATGAAATGGCGATTCGTGAACATGTACAGTACAGTAACGCTAAAGATTGCATTGTCGGGTTGGAGGATCTGGGAAACGGGAATAGGTCGGAGCATTTGGCAAGGTATGCTTTGGTGTTAACCCTTTCGCTGCTACACACGTATATATATATATACGTGTTGTAAAATGTGCGCGTACGTGCTACTAACGTAAATATACGTTTCGTAATTTTACAAACCTATGCTTCTTCCGTAAATGTACGTACGAGAATTTTGTGTACCTGCGCTAGACAACAGAGGCGTGGTTTACTAAACCGTTCATGTTATGTCCTGTTTAGGTATAACTACTCAATCATTTTCTGTGTTCGCAAAAATTCGTAACGGTAATATAGTCACTGAAAATGGCTGGATGTAGTGGAAATGTTTGTTTAACTGAAAAAGGACCTGAACAATTACGCGAATTGATTACGAGTGTGGACTCTGGTGATTCTGACTTAGAACTGCTAGAAGACATAAGGAGTAGCCATTCTTCAAGTGACGAAGAAGACGATCTTCCGACTGAAGAAGTCGAACGGGTTAGTAAGCCAGTAAAAAAAAAGTTGTCCGGTCCAGATCCAAAATGGGTAAAAGACAAACTCTTCCATCCTATAATTCATAAATTTGATAACATAGGATCAGGTTTTCATGCGGAGAACTCCGACATTCATAATAATTCATCAATTCGCGAGTACTTTGAAATATTTTTTTCCAACAATCTTTTCGGAAAAATTGCCGCAGAAACAAATAGATATTTCGAATTCGTCAAAACAAAGACCGACACAAAAACATTTTCAAGGCTCAATAAGTGGAAAGAGACTGATTGGGAAGAAATTTACTTATTTATTGCGGTGACACTGCTAGTTTCAAGAAACCAGAAAAATAGACTAAACGAGTGTTGGTCTACAGATCCTTTATTACATACCCCAATTTTTCAAAAGACAATGCCTAGAGATAGGTATTTATTACTCTTGCGCTTATTACATTTCTGCAATAATGACGATCCCGAACCAGGAAATAGACTGTATAAACTGGATATGGGCATTGATGAATTCAAGCATAGTCTTACTCAAAACTTTACACCATTTGAGAACTTATGTATTGATGAGTCTCTAATATTGTTCAAAGGTAGACTATCCTTCAAGCAGTTTATAAGGACAAAAAGACATAGGTTTGGGGTGAAGTTATTTGTTCTCGCAGATGTTGAAACAGACTGTTTTGGATTTCATTATCTACACGGGCGCAAGTACTCGAATAGGAGATGCCGACCCCAATTTGGGAATTTCTGGTGCTATAGTGGCCAAGTTGATAGAACCCTTCTTGGGGAAAGGTCATACACTATACACAGACAATTGGTATACAAGTCCAATTTTAGCTGAAATTTACATGCTCTTAAAAATAATACATGCGGTACTGTTCGAAAAAATCACCGAGGAATGCCAAAACTGCAAGATCCGAAACGAAATGGTGAAATAACATCAGCACATACCGACAAAATGATGGTCATGTGCTGGAACGATAGACGTCCTGTAAATATGCTCTCAACATTGCATACTGATAATATTCTGCCGACTGGAAGGATTGCACGAGATGATATAGCTATTCAAAAACCAGCGTGCGTTATTGACTACAATAAAAACATGGGTTCCGTTGATAAGATAGACATGCTTCTGAGTTCTACAGGATGCGTTAGGTAATCTTTGAAATGGTACAAGAAACTATTCTTCCACTTAGTTGACTTATGCGTAATAAATGCCCACGCAATGTTCAAAGTAAAGACGGGCAATCATCTACCATTGTCTAACTTCCAGCTAGAGGTCCCGTGCCTGGTGGAAAACAGAATGCGCAACGTTTATGTTATGTGTGCAAGCATACAGAAAATCGTCCCTAAAGAAGGAAAGACAGCAGATATGTTTGTCCAGATTGTGATGTAGGACTTTTCATCGTACCTTGCTTTAAATTATTTCACACCATGAAAAAGTTTTAAGTTATATTATAGTTTTATTATTACTACGATGTAGCAATTTATTTTTTATTATTATGTAGAAAATTGCATAAATCTTGATTTGAGTTATTTCACAAGAAAAAGAATTTTAAGATATATTATTAGTTCTTTTCAGGTTTATTACATGTTTGTGTTACTTATATCAATAAAGTATCTTCATTTATCATCTATAATTTTATTATGTATGTGTATTGGGTTTTGATGGATTTAGATTCACATACTGTGTCGTACCTATCCATAAACACTCATTTTTTCCATATTTACCATCCCTGTTGTCAAGCAGAGCCACATATCACCGGACCACAAAATAATTGCACAAATTAAAATAAGTTTTTTTTTTTCTGGGAGGGCTGATCCATGGAAATAACTGACAACAACCTGTTTTTTACTGGTGCAACTTCATTTGTATTCGCGATGTGTGCTGCAAAAGTAGATTTATGGACGTATAATGCCGGCGCTATATATTCGACAAATATCGCCTATATAAACCTATAGTGAAAAAATATTTGCCAAATACCCAAATGTGTGTTCCCGACATAAGGCTATTCTAATATGCTACTTCCGTACTTATACGTACGACACTATTCTAATATGCTACGTCGGTAAATATACGTACGACAATATTCTAGAAGGCTACGTCCGTATATGTACGTTCTACAACTTCCCTAACGTCGCGCACGGTCCGCGCTTGCTCATCCTTAACATCGCAGCGAAAAGGATAAGACAGGTGGCGAAATACCCAACATCGTGCCGTTACTCAGCTACGAAGAACATCTACTTAGTATCTCTGAATTAACCCGGCAGTAGTCGCGCCCCGGCCTATTTTAGTTCCTTCTGTAACATACCTTTGGCAACATTGCAAGGCGCGCTCCTCCTTCTACCTTCCTAACTCGACAAATAGAAGAGTACTACGCGGCCAGTATCTCTCCATCTACGAAGTGGAGAGCGTGAACCCGATTTTTCTCCAGTGAGACCCGGCGCGACTAACGAAGTTACAAGTAAATCTGTGGTCTGACCCAGCGCGACTAAATAGGTTCTTTCAAAAATCATCTCAATAAAAGTGAACGAACTTAGGTAAGATATTTATTTGTGTTTTTATGAATAATTGGTACGATATTTTTTGTTTATATAAACTTACCCTTTTTCAGAAATGAATTATTCCTACGAAAAGGAACGAGAACGCCTTTTGCGCTTGTGGAAAGAAACTGAAGACGCTGAAAGCCCCGATGATGAAGAGGACGATGATATTGACGACCGTGTTGAAGAAAGAGACGAAGATTCTAATAGTGAAGAAGAAGGTGAAAGTGAAACTGAGACGGAGCACGTAGGGCCTCATGTCAAAGGTAAAGATTGTGTTACACAGTGGAATAAGCATCCGTTCTCCCAGAGAGTTCGAACTCCGAAATCAAATATTGTAATTCATTTGCCCGGAGTGAAAGTAACGGCTAAGACGGCAACCGTACACCACTAGACTGCTGGAAATTATATTTTGATTATACTATGCTTACCAGTATTGTGGAAAGTACCAATAAATATATAGAAGCAGTGTCTAATAATTACTCACGATCAAGAGATGCAAAACCTACCAACCTAATAGAAATCAAGGCGCTGCACATAGGAGTATTCGTACTAAAAAGCTGGCCAAAAGTCGAAAACATAAAGTTGTTAGAAAATCATTTTAAATGTATTTTTCTAAAAGCTGAAGAACCGCTACGCTATTTAGACAGCATTTAGGGACGCCCCCTTTGCCCATTGGGTGTACAATAAATCGCACCACAGTCGTTGTTCGGTCACACGCTGTCGTCCTCGGCCCGCTCGTTAGCAACAGAAATTCAATCTTTGTTTCGGGGAAGTTTTACGTGGAGTTTGATGATAACCGTTATTAAAGTGACAGTATAAGGTACGTACTTTACTATCCGTAATTATAATCAATCAAATTTGTAGTTAAAATGCCATAATTCATGCTATGTTTACATAACCTACAAATCCACAAATTTTTAGTTTAGCGCTTCAAATAAAGGTGCTTAAGTTCATCTGCCACCTTTGGCAAATATTGATTCGTACGTTACCGTAAAATATGGCTCTTTCTTAAATAGTTTCTAAAGAAGTGTTGCCCTGTTATGCCTTTTATGCCCGTATTTTTTAAATTAAATATTTTTTAAATATGTCATATTTAATGGTAAGTTGATTTTTCTAGAATCGACGGAGATGGAAAGGGAGATATCTGGAAAATCATTGTACGGCCTTATGCGAGAATGTCCGGCGAAGAAACTAGAGGACAAGTTTTCATTTTTAGAACAAAAACTTATGGAAATCACCAAATGTTCACATAGTGAGAACAACCTCGAGTAACCTCTCGATTTTACATGCAGTAGGTCCTTTGGAGCTACACCACGGAAGCCGTCAAACCGTGGTCGGAAACCCATGCGAAGCGCCGTTCTCATTTCGCTAGTGCTCGCTGAATTTAAGGAAAAAGATGCAAAGCGAGTCAACCAAGCACATAAGGCGAGTAAGGCTGCACCAGCCAAGCAATTCGGTAAGCGAGCAGTCAACCTAGCTGCTAAGGCAACTAAAGCGACACCAGCCAAGCGATCCGCCAAGCGAGCAGCTTCAGCAACACCACTAAAACTGTCAGCTAAACGCGCCAACGATAAGAAGGCTCCATCATCATCAACTGATGATGATTACGAGGATCGCGATTTTTGCATCCTTTGCAAGAAGCTGTTGCCCATTCAAATGACTGCCTAAAACTCCATCGAATGCAACACTTGCCAGCGGCCGGTGCATTTGAGATGCACTAACATGCATGCCGGATATTACATCTGCAAACATTACGATAAGGATGCGGACGATAAATAATTTGACCCTCATTTGTTTTCATTCTCATTTTCATTTCTTTTCTGCTGTTTAAAAATAAATAATTATCTTTTTTCTTATATTCAGCGGCGTTTTATTTCATATTTTCCCATTTTCGGGGAACTTTCCAACCACAAACTTCCGTTTTAGAATCGCTTGCAATCGCATAAACTGCGAATTATCTATATTCTATACATATTTAGACATGCGTGTAGCATGCTATAGTATTGCCAAAGGGTTGGGGTTTCTCAGAAAATACGCCAGCATGACGTTATCGTAATATTTTGCGACTGGTCAGTGATCGTGCATTAGTCTCGTCAACTAATCCCCGTTTCAGATACAATACAAGGACCACATTTACCTGAGTAAATAATTATGCAAAGATCAAACCTACATCGTAGATATGATCGGGTTCAAATACTGCTGCGGGATTGTATATACGCAATAAATGGTTCATTGAATATCAGCATGCACGTAGCAAGCTATAGTACGGGAGACCGGGGATGGTTTGGAAATGGGATCACAATGGACAGGTTCAAATTTCCCGCCCTAATGTGCGAGACACTGCTTAGACTGACAAAAACATATGACAGCCGCTCTAAACTTGTGACGTCTACAGAGTTTGTTTACTTTTCGATACCTGTGATGTAAGTTTTAAAGGTAAGAACGTAAGGTTTTTCAGTAACATAGTTTAATGTTTTGCGTTCCATTTGCATGCAATGGTGAGTAATACGGACATATTTATGTTTAGTTTAGGAGGCGGAGGTGGCCGAGTGGGTAAGGCGAATGCCTTCTACTCAGAAGTCCAGGGTTCAAGCCCAGGTTAGGCAGGGGATTTTTCAAGTACTCCGTCTCCCCGATTGCCGCACAGACAAGCCACTGGCTTTGTGCACATGGCAACATCCCCAAAAAAAAAAAAAAAAAAAAAAAAAAAAAAAAGTAAAGATGTAATTTTTGGTTCAGATTTCGCAGCCAAAAATGTGTGATTACATCGGGTGGGTATACAATGGACAGATTGTCCATTGTATCCCCGGCTGTCGATTGTATCCTGATATATCTGTTAATATGTAGCGTTGTTTTACTTGTTCCAAAAGCCACGGAAGTTTAAAAGGAAAACTGCACTTCCTGAATGTGACCTACAGAAGGTGGTCGAAAATGTTTTAAACAATTATGGAAGTTTGCGCCACTCGCACTTTATGTAAAAAGAGCCAGAGAAATAATGGGCATATACAATCTGTCTGTTAAACCAAACTTCCACAGAAGAGAGGTTTTGTCAGACCAAATGGACAAGGCACTTGCTGTGTATTTAAGTAAGTGGGTATTTACTACAATGCTCCAAAATGTTTTACGGAGTGACGCCGAAAAAAAAGCAGACAAATAGCTTGCTTTACCATTTGCTGAAGTAAACCATATAAAAATTTCCAGATTCATGGTGATTCATGATGACTGGTTTACTGGGTTTATGAAGAGGAATCCTATGTTATCCATTAGAAAACCTGAGCCAGCTTCCCTTGCCAGAATGACCGCCTTCAATAAAACTACGGTAGGTGATTTCTCTGACAAATTGGACAGTGTTATGCAAAGGAAGAAGTTCTGACTTGCAGATATATTCAATCTCGATGAAACGGAAGTTACTACTTTGCCTCCGGTGGCCAAAGTAATTGGACAAAAGGGTGAAAAGCAAGTTGGCCAAATGACGTCGAGAGAGCGAGGAGAACTGATGACCCAAGTGGGTATAATTCTTTACCTCCCGTCTTCGTGTTCCCACGTGTCCGCTGTTAGGAGTGGTGCATAAGTCTGGTTGGAAGATCGAAAAATTTATGTTAGTTTAAAAAAATTCCAAAGACAATGTGAGGTGTGATAATGACCGACCTGTAATTGATATTGATGGATAATCACGATTCTCGTCTTAGCGTGGAAGCTGTTAATTTCTGCCGAGACAATGGGGTGACAATTTTGACACTTCCGCCGCACACTTCCAACCACTTACAACCCCTGGACCGTTGCGTGTTTGGCCCGTTTAAGAAATACTATACTGAAGCAGTCCTCATGGTTGTTGGCCCATCCCAACGAAACTCTATCAATCTACGCACTTACTGCGCTATACTCCAAAGCTTGGAATCTGGCTGCAACTCATGAAAACGTGAAATCAGGTTTTCCGAAATGTTTTATCTTGCCATTTGATAGAAACATTTTTCAGATCGTTAGTCTCAGATCGTCCATGTCCTTTCTTGGGCCCTTTTGTCCCCAGCGCTTCTTTGGAACCTATCGAGTCAACATCTGAAGAAGCAGGCAGAGACACTGCTGCTGTTGATCCTCCCCTCACAATTAGCTGTTTTGCAGAGGCTCATACACCTGCTCCTACATCGAGTTTCCTACATCAATTTCTTCTACACCTTTCGTTTCTTCAGAACAATTGAATCCGTACCCAAAAGCTAAGCCAATGATATGGGGTTAGGGTGGCTGAAAGCGTGGGAAGAGTATAATCGCCACAGACACCCCGGAAAGGGAAGAACTCGAAGAATAGGAAAGAATGAAGATGGCAAAGAAAGCCAAGGCCGTGAAGAAGTAATTATTTGAAAAAACGAAGACTGTTGTCGAAGAAGATTCTTCGGATGAAGACGGGACAAGTTGCGAGACGAAGTTGAAGGAAAGTTCTACAGGCGACTGCTTCCGTCTCACAGTTTTCAACCTACAGCCTAAAAGACTTCATTTGTGAATTTTTGTGTGATTTTGATCCTGCTAAAAGCGATAGAAGACAAGCGTTCCAGGTTCAAAGACATGCAAGTGCAAAAACGCACTTTTTTGTTATGTGAGAAATAGCTGGGACAGAACTTTTACTCATAAATGTAATTTTCAGCATTGCGAAGGTTGACGTGATGTGATCGACAACAAGCCACTTTTAGACGGAAGCCACGCCACTATTATTTACTATTATGTGTTTGTTATCCTACACAACAATACCGTAATAAAATCACCCGTTTCTAAAGACTAATCTCTGACATACTGGCTTTTGACAAATAAAAACCGTCGACGTTTTAATCACAAACGTCAAACAGAATCCAAACTGTGTTTTGATTGGACAGAGATATTGTATTTTCCGGGCTAGCCTCGAAAAGTGTTCAGTACAGGCCGGGCTGTGGCTGGCTGGTAAATAGCATCTTTCGTGTCTCCACAGAGACGCGAAAACGACATTTTCGCATCTTGTAGGATAAAAATGAATTTAAAGTTCAAATGATCGAAGATTTCCAAGCGCAGCTAAAGGAATTTCATAAAAAGACCGAGAATGGAAGAAGAGGTTGATAATTGATTTTGTTGACCTACAAAACGACTGAATGAAATTTATTTATATTTTTTCATTAAATAGCAAGAAAATATATTATTCGTTAAAAAGTAGAAGAAATGTTACAAGGACTTGCAAGTTCATAAGCTCTCAACAATATAAGTTACTGCGCTTTTTTCCGGACAACTTTTTTTAAGACAGTAAATATCATACTGATTACCGTTTTTTCAACTCCTTAAAAAGTTAGGGCCGTTTATATTATCAAAACCGTATTATAAATGGCTCTAACTTCTTAAGGAATCGAAAAAAAAACAAGTCCATCTGAAACTTTTTACTCAGAATGACATTTACTAAAAAAGTGATTTAACAAGTTCAGGAGTGGTGATGCCGTAAGTGAGATATCCAGGTGGCGCGAGGGAAATGGTATCACCCTGAATGCCAATAAATCAAGAATGGTGGAGTTCATGACAAAGAATGTGTAGTAGACACTCTGATGGTGCGTCACACCAAAAACACTATTTAGCAAAGTGACCAAATCAACTTCCTAGTGGTATCATGATATACGATTTCCATATACTCCATTTGGTTACCGTGTACATACAGACCATTTTCAGTTCTGTCCTAAACGACAAACTATCACTAACAAATATTTATTTTTCTTACAGATGTTGTCTATAATATTGTCCCCAATCTGGGGCCTAACTTTAAAGTTTACATGGTTGAAGTATTGAGAGCAGCAAAGCAAAGGTATAGGAATTTCCTAAAGCGCCCAATAGTTGAAGAAACCGAAGAAGAAGATAAACTGGATTTTGACATAGACCACGACTAAACAAAAATTATTTATATTTTGTACTAGTCAATAAGCACTCAATATTTTCTTTTTTAACTAAAATACCACAGCATACTACAAACCTTGCACGTTTTAAAGACATAAAACAGCTGTTTATAGGCTCATAACAATGTACAGGCGTTTTTTGCCTGCAAAATTTTTAGGAGATACATACAATGATAAAAAGTTAAATGAATTACCTTTTTTTTCAACTCCTTAGAAAGTTATAGCCATTTGTACATGAATAAAACCGTATTAAAAGTTGTTCTAACTTTTAAAAAACAGCGAAAACGTTGCCATTTGATACACACCCAACTATGAGGTAAACAAAGTTTTCTTCCAAGAGCAAGAAACATCCTTACCCAAACATTATTAAATGTACACAAATGTTTTACGGTATGTCGCTTCTCGACTGACGAAAACTAGCGTATAATATGGCATTAACAAATAATATAAAGATGCCTACAACTTGGCATACAAACAAGATGGCAGGAACAAGAACGATTGCAAAATTTTATGAGACTAAATCGCAATATTGCATCGAGGGGATGTAGCTTAGCACGGGCTACATCATTTAATAAATACAACGTAAATAAATGTTTTGATAATTTATACAATGCATTGAATCGCCATGAAAGATTTTGTGATTTCACACGAATCTACAATCTAGATGAGACTGCCACCGTGCCCGTACGAAAATCTGCAAAGGTATTAGCTGCCAATGGGGAGAAGCAAGTTAATAACGTAACCAATGGTGAAAAGGGCAAAAATGCAACAAATTTTACACATGCCTACTCTTTAAGCCATAGCGTATAAAATATAAAAAACGATAGCAAAAAAATGGTGGTACACTATAAATAATCAGTTTTAATTGTTATATTTAAATATTTTCAAAATTCAATCAAACTTAATTTTTGGATATGAATAAGAAATAGTGATTCGAGACCTTTCAAATGAGCTATAAAACACCTTTCTAGCTGAATTCAGTCCCAAGATACAGAGAAAAGCGTCTTGGCGCGCATGGAAAAACCGGATCTTGGGAAAACCCGATAAAACCTGAACCGCTTGGTTTTTCGAGAAACGGCTGATACGAAGAAAGTGTCTGGTACTTTTCTTAGAGGGCGGCCTAGCAGGACAGAAAATATGTCTATTCGTTATGATTGTATTAGCCACTACGTTATACCTCACGATAAGCAAAATGTCGTCACTGCCACACAGAAAACCACCACAAGATGTTAGAAATGTGACGTTGGATTTCACGTTTAGTGTTTCGCGGCATACCATACATTATAAAATTATTAACTTCAAAAATAACCGGTTCTTCTGTTAAATTTCTTGCATGTATTTAAAAACTATCGATATATAAAAATATTTTTTTTTTCCAAAACTGTAGGTAGTATATCTTCCTGACGTCCTATATATAGGCCAACCATCCAAGGGCACACAAGTGTCAAATTTCCATTCAAATGTTATTTTTGAGATTTTCTTTTCTTTTGTATTGGTTTGATCTTGTTACCTTGTAACCCTTCTCTATTTAGACTAACAACGGATTGTAATTACTTTAGGCTCCTTTTTTACACCCACCCCTTTCTTCAACGAGCCAGTAGGAAAACAGAAGGACATCGAAATGAGTATGACCCTTAGATACATGCAAATATTTTAGTGCGTGACACCTTGCCTAGATGTGGACGCAGTTTCTGATTGCAAAATCAAGAACAGTCTGAACCTAGCAACGGGCCATTTCATGCAATCTGCAGGTAGACAAGATGGCGAGATTGTCAGCGTTTGCGAAAAGCAACGCTGCCTCTATCTATGGAATATCAGATGTGTAAATTTTACACAATATGGGGCCTATGACAGAGCCCTGTAGGACCTTTAGCCCACCATCTTTACCCTATTTTGTAATTTTCTGTTCTTTTGTATTGGTTTGATTTTGTTACCTTGGACCTACCTTTCGCTATTTAGATTAACAACGGACTGTAATTACTTTAGGCTCCTTTTTTTACACTCACCCCTTTCTTCACCGAGCTAGTAGGGAAACAGAAGGACATCCAAATGAGTATGACCCTTGGATACAAGCAAATACTTTAGAGCGCGACACCTTGCCTAGATGTGGACGCAGTTTCTGCTTGCAGAATCAAGAACAGTCTGAACTTAGCAATAGGCGATTTCCTGCAATCTGCAGGTAGACAAGATGGCGAGATTGTCAGCGTATGCGAAAAGCAACGCTGCCTCTATTTATGGAAATCAGATGTGTAAATTTTACACAGGCTGGGGCCTATGACAGAGCCCTGTAGGACCTTTAGCTGGTAAACATGCAGAGAAAGCACCCAAATTTGTGTGTGCCAAAGGGTGCCATTTACGCATGCGTCTCGGACGGTGCCGTTTGAATTTGTCCATTGTTGCCGTATTCGCAATAGTTTGTGCTATTGGTTTGCTGTTTAGCATTTTAGGTTACCTTTTAGATTAGCTGTACATTTTCGTTTTAAAATGGAAAGGCGCAGTGTGCAAGCACGTACATCCATAGTGGATGCCGGAGAAATTTTGGAGGACGCTGCGGTAAGGCAGGAGTCATGGGCGTTGCTCGATTTAGGGTTTACGGCCGATAGTGTGAATGTTTTAAAGTGGTTGGCGCAAACACGACTAATTAGGAACACGCGGCTGTGTGTTGAGTGTGAGGTATTATCAGCGTGTAAATGAAGTGTGCTAAAGTTGTTTACAAAATACTCAATTTCAGATTCAGATGTCTTTCATTAGGCGAGCCCGGAATTCCGATGGGCACATCTGGAAATGCCGAACTTGTGGAAAGCTAGTGTCTGTTAGGAACGACTCCAAGAAACTACCCCCAAAACGACATTTTACACGAGGCAAAACTTGGGCCTGATGCAACTCACACAATAATTGACTGGTGTAGTTTTTGCCGCGACGTTTGTGTGCAGTACCGAGTAGATCACCCCACGAGACTCGGTGGCCTGAACGATGACTATACTGCCAAAATTGTGGAAATCGATTAAAGTAAATTCTTTCATCGAAAGTACCATCGTGGACAGTATAGAGACGGCCACTGGGTGTTTGGAGGCGTGGAAAGGGGCACCGGAGAGAGTTTTATGGTGGAAGTGCCTGATAGAAGAGCAGAAACATCATCTGCTCTTATATTAGAGTAAATATATGCACAAGGTCTCAAGCATGTGCACGGGTTTGTAATTGTATATTTGTTTTCCAGAATACTATTTTATTTTGCATGGTTGCTTTATTTACAGAATTTCGTTGAGCTTATTTGGTTGCTTAGCTCTTATCGGAAACCATTTATTTTTGCAGTTTGTTTTATTTACAGAATTCTGTTGTATTTACTTGGTTGATTGTATGTGTTTAGGTACATACTTCCAGGATCCATCATAATGTCTGATGGTTGGACAGCTTACGCAGGTATTCCACACCTCGATCACGGGATATATGAACACAAAGTTATTGGTCATGAGCAAAACTTTGTAGACCCAGAAGACCGAACCATCCATACACAAAACGTGGACAATTTGTGGATGAGGGCAAAACGGAAACTGAAGTACCAGTTTGGCACCTCCAGGGCACTGTTACCATCATACCTGCAGGAGTTCTTGTGGAAGGATAAATTCCGGCACGCTACTTCTCTGTTTGCAGAGTTCATTATTGCTGTGGCAGAGCAATATCCAGCTTAATATTTTTCTCTTTTTTAATCTTTTGCTTTCCTTCTTTCTTCCTTTTTTCTTCTTTGTTTTATTAATACTACAACTAAGCACCTTGACAGCTTAGTTATAGCATTAAGAGGAACAAATAGCTTATGATGATAATACTCCACCGTGGGAGAGTTTCTGAGGCCAATTTTTTCAATTCCTGTATAAACTATATTGATATGGTATATCCTATATGCACATATAGGACAAAATTAAATAGCGACTAAATTTTCTTTTTAAAATTTGTTGCTTAAATTATGCAAACCTACTCTTCATGAATCGGTATGTTTATCGGTCTCAACAAATTATATAACAAGTATAACTGAACAATGTTTTATGTAAAAAAAATATATTCAATGAACGTCATTAATTATTTGACAACTGCATAGATATACTGTTCAGAGAGGTAGTAGTTTTTGGCTGACCTGTGAATTTGTTGATAATATGTTGCAATTTGAAGAAACAGGTAATAATAATTACCACCACAAAACAATAACTAAAACGGTGACCAAAGAGGGAAGAGGAGGTCCGACATTGTAGCCACCAAGGTCCCCAGACCTCAACAAACTAGATTTCTTTTCATGGGGATATGTGAAGGAGCTGGTATACCAATCCGCACCTACTACACCAGAAGACACGAAACTTCGTATAAGCAATGATTTTGACAACCTTAGAGTAAAAAGAGGTACATGAAGAAAATGGGCGTCATTTTAAACAACTTCTAAATATTAATTAAAATAATAGTCACTTGTTGTGCAATGTTAATTAAGTGTTTATAGTTTGTTTCTGAATTTGCTTCAAATAGCTTAGTAAGTAAAAAGGGATTTATTTTTTAATAAACGCTAATAGTATTAAAGTTTTTTTTTTCCTTCAATTATATGTGAATATACTATTACTGATTTAAAACTAAGAGACAAACCAAAAAGAAAGAACAAGAAAATAATGGCATATTTAGATAATATTACACATTTTTCGTTAAATTGTAACTATCACGAAAACTACTAAAATTCGACATGACATATTTGACATAAATTAAAGGGAACTTGATGGGCAATTTAACTAGCACATAAAATACAGCGTGTTCCATTTAAAAAAACTCATGGAAAAGCGATTTGAAAAACATCAAAATTTACTACGTCTTATGAACAGCCTGTATAGTGAATCTAATATCTTTGGATACTAACATCTATCTACTAGCTTTGACTATTGTCTGACATAGTTTAAAAGCAAAATCTGCAAAAGCTTACTTAGTTTTAAAGAAGATCGTGCAACGGGCATATTTTGGAGGAATAATTGAATATCTCAGGTACTATTAACGCTGAGAGTTAGGAACTTATACCGTTGGATAGCCAAATTTATTAATATGCATACAATAATAAAATATACAGGGCGTTCCATTTAAAAAAAAGTACATACTTTACTTCACGCCTAAATGCAACACCCTGTATAAATGAAAATAATTTTACGTCATAGAAACTAGTGAGCCAAACAACTTTTGTCTTAAACATTTTTTTCTTTGTCTAACGGTTTGGTAGCTATCGACCGCCGGGATACTAATAACTCACCCTGTATATTGCATTATTATTTATTTTGCAGGTGTTGAACGCTAAATATGAAGACCTAAAGCGCCCCTCAAAGAAAAAAATTAGGTCTAACAAAATGGAAATGCATAAGACAGGTGGCGAAATACCCAACATCGTGCCGTTATTCAGCTACGAAGAACATCTACTTAGTATCTCTGAATTAACCCGGCAGTAGTCGCGCCGGGTCTATGGGACCCGGCCTATTTTAGTTCCTTCTGTAACATACCTTTGGCAACATTGCAAGGCGCGCTCCTCCTTCTACCTTCCTAACTCGACAAATAGAAGAGTACTACGCGGCCAGTATTTCTCCATCTGCGAAGTGGAGAGCGTGAACCCGATTTTTGTCCAGTGAGACCCGGCGCGACTAACGAAGTTACAAGTAAATCTGTGGTCAGACCCAGCGCGACTAAATAGGTTCTTTCAAAAATCATCTCAATAAAAGTGAACGAACTTCGGTAAGAAATTTATTTGTGTTTTTATGAATAATTCGAATGATATTTTTTGTTTATATAAACTTACCCTTTTTCAGAAACGAATTCTTCATACGAAAAGGAACGAGAGCGCCTTTTGCGCTTGTGGAAGGAAATTGAAGACGCTGAAAGCCGAGATGATGAAGAGGACGATGATATTGATGACCGTGTTGAAGAAAGAGACGACGATTCTAATAGTGGAGAAGAAAGTGAAACTGAGAAACGTATTGTGGAAAGTACGAATAAATATATAGAAGCAGTGTCTAATAATTACTCACGATCCAGAGATGCAAAACCTACAAACCTAATAGAAATCAAGGCGCTGTTTGGTTTGGTATATTTATAAGGCATTCATAAAGCCGTCTGAATACAGAAGAGTTATGTAATAATAATAATAATAATAATAATAATAATAATAATATTTATTGGTGCTAAGTGCCTATACAGCTTACACAAGTCACAGAAAAATACATTTAGAAAAACACAAAACTACAGATCATCTGAAGCCAAGTATTCGTCAAAGGAATAAAATGCCTTGCCCAACAAATATTTTTTAACAGTACTTTTGAATTTCCCATCGGGCAGTTGTCTGACATGGCGAGGCAGCCTATTAAAAAACTTGGGGCAATAGAACCGAATACCTGTCTGAGTTCTGCTCACTCTGTTATAAGGGACGTAGAGATTGTCGCGATTTCTCGTATGGTGATCATGATCATTGCCAGCGTAGTTCCCCGAAGCGGACTTAGCGTGCAATAGGCAGTGGTATATGTAGAGCGAGGGATACGTCATCACTCTAAGCTTAATGAAAGTAGCCCGACACTCATCCCTGTAAGCCAATCCTCCTACAATCCTGACTGCTGTCCTCTGCAGACCGAAGACGCGAGACGCCGCAGATGCATGACCCCAGATAACTATGCCGTACGTGATATGAGATTGAACTGACGCGTAGTAAGCCGTCAGCAACACGTCCTCTAATGTGACATGACTTAAGCTTCGCAGCAGGTATATGGATGAAGTCAACCTCCTACAAACCGCGTCAACATGATCATGCCACAGAAGCCCACGGTCCAAGTGCAGGCCCAAGAACTTTACCGAACCGCCTATGGTTGGTTCTCTCGAGAGGGAGAAATAAAATTCTACGGTTTTTTGATCGTTGAGAGAAAGTCTGCTAGCGAGAAACCACTCTTCTGCCAGATTTCGTGAGGTATCCAATTCTTGGCTTACGATTTCCGTGGACCTGTTTTTCACAATTAGACTGGTGTCATCGGCGTATAAAACGAATTCAGCCCCTGGACTGCACACAACCACGTCATTTACGTATATAAGAAAAAGCACAGGACCCAGTACTGAACCCTGGGGCACACCCCGCTTGACGCCCTTAAAGCTTGATATAGAATTCCCAAAACGCGTACATTGTCGACGATCAAGCAGGTAAGAATTCATAAGCGTAACACTTTTCTCTGAAAACCCATAATGCGTTAGCTTATCTACCATTATGTCAAAAGACACGCAGTCGAAAGCCTTAGACAGGTCACAGAACAAGCTTCCGGTGGTTTCTTTATTGTGGTAGCCCTCATCAATTATTGAAACTAATTTAGATATCGCTCCAGTGCTCGAAAACAGTTTTCTAAATCCGAATTGACTGTCATTAAATAAGTTATTTACCTCAAAGTAATCGCCTATACGCGTCTTCAAACATTTTTCGAAAATCTTACCAAGTGCGGGAATAATGGCAATTGGCCTGTAGTTACCGCAGAGGTCTGGTGATCCACTTTTCGGAACAGGCACAACCACCGATTTCTTCAAGGATGCGGGAAATGTAGAAGTCTGCAGGCACATATTGAAGAGCCTGGTCAGATGGGGCGCAATGTCATGTCCAATACATTTTAAAATCCTCGTATTAACACCATAAATGTCTTTAGTATTAGAATTTTTTAGACTGTATATCGTGTCTCGAACCTCTCCTATCGATAAAGAATCAAAATCAAACGAGACACGAGGACACTGCATTCTCTCCAAAAAATCTGTGTGTGACAAGCAAGACCGAGGTAAACCATCCACTATGGTGTCTGTAATGGTCACGAAGAAATCATTAAATTGCTCCGCTGATATATCGACATTTCTGGAATCCTTCACACGTGATCTGGTCCCTATTATTTGCCACATGGCTTTCGATTTATTACTGGCAGCGTCTATGAAGTCCTTGTTCGCCCGCCGCTTTTGGTCTCTCAATGCATTACGATATCTTCTGCGAAAGTTGTTGTATTCAATTTTATTGAGTTCAGAAATTCCGGAAACATCACGCAGTACACGAAGCTGTTCCCTCATCCTCCTTAATCCATCGTTAAACCAACTTATATTACTGCCCGTGTCTCCGGAGCCATCGATATTACGTTTTGGAAAAAACATGTCGATTCCTTTCTTAATACAATCGACAAGTATATCACATTTTGTCTCGACGTCAATTTGATCGTCAAGAAACCTCCAGTCAATATCCTTAATGTACATATTCAGTTTCATTAAACCCTGCTGTGTAACAGGTTGCACCGATATGTAAGTAGGTTTCGCCGCGTCCCGCATTATGTTCATTCTGATCCCCACCGCCTTATGGTCGGACAATGACCAATCAGCCACAAACTCAGAGTAGGGGTTGGCATGTATATCTATGATTATATTATCCAAGCAATTATTTCCTCTGGTATTTTCTTGAATAACTGCTGCCAACCGGTAACCGATCAACAAATCCCCAAAATCTCTCGCTCTAGGATCACCAGAGTTAAACCGCACATTAAAATCACCAGTCAAAACAAGTGAACATCTCTGCTCCGTAGCAAACTCGAGCACGTTGTACATTGTTTCCATGAAAATATCAAAATTGCCCTCGGTGGATCTATACACAGAAATAACCATCAATTTACAGGCTTTGTATTCAACAGCACATACTTCACAATGCAGCTCTCGCGACAATTTAGCCACCTCTTCCCTCTCAATGCAAAACTCAGACACCCCTGATCTACCAAAAACAGCCACCCCGCCATGCCCCATACTCCTACGACAGTAACTGGCAAGCAAACAGTATTTATTGCAAAACGAAACGTGCACAATTTCATCATCAGACATCCAATGTTCACTAACGCAAAAGAAATCACATTGCATTTCCAAAGCCTCCAATTCCAGAAATTTGTTGCGCAAACATTGCACGTTTTGATGGACTATCATAACACAGTTTGAAGGCTTGGAAGTGTTAGTTGTCTTTAAGTTATCGTGTAGATTAACGAGTCCTCGAGAAAATCCTCAACTTTATCGGCAAACACAGCGGTACAATCTACATTAATCAAATTACCTCTTACACTAAAGGATCCTACATTTTGAATATTCATTATCAATGACCCAACGTACTGAAAAGTTTTCCTCTTACCCCATACATTTAAATGAATACCCTGTCGTACTCTGTCACTGACAGTAATCAAAGAGTTAATTTCAACATAGCTGTTTCCTGACTTATTCAGTGTTTTAAGATACTCATACAATTTACAATTGAATCTGTACACAGCTTCGTTCAAAAAGGGCATGTAGGGCATGAATGGAACAGAAACACAAATGATATTACACTGATTACTTAATTTTTGAATCTTTGAAAAATTATTGACATCCAATTCTTTCCCGTTAATTACATCATTAGTCCCTGCAAATACAATTAGGTAATCGTTCTTAGTCATATCACGACACAAATTTTCGGCGTCACACATAACATTAACAAAATAAGCATTTGGCTTACATATAGTGAGCACCTCAAAGTTACTATCCACATACCGACTGAGAGTCTGCCCAGCCTGTCTGCCGTGGCTATCACTTTTCTTTTCTTTTCGGCATTATCAGAATAGTCCGGAAATCCAAGCATCTGATGGCACCAGTCATCAGCACCTCCACTACGGTCAGTCTGGACTGCCATCTCCTTTACGATCCTTGACGCTGTCAGACCGTCGATAATTGACCTCAGATGCAATATGACAGTGTCCCTTGCATTTAGGTGACTTTGAAGGTTTTGTATTTTCCGGTGAAGAGTACTAATCTGAGCTTTTAATGTTTCAATATCTTCACCAGCAATAGCCAACTTATTCCGCAGTGTTGTAACTATTTCGTTGGTTGCATACATGCAATTCTCGTCTTCTTCGCGAGTTCCCGCAGCATAAGAACCACTTGTACTAGGTTTCCTTGTTACCGCCTTAGGTGAGTCTTTAGTGAATTTTTCAGCAGCCGCACCCCTTGCCTTCCTCTGCCGGGCTTGTACAGTCGATTTTATAGATGACATTTTTAATAATAATAAATTTCAAAGATTATAGGATGCACACAAGGAAGGTCTCTTCACGCCAACGGTGCCATTCGCAGCGTCTTTACAAGCACAACACAAGTGGACAGGCAACGGAAAGGTACCGCAACAGAAACAATAGGAAACACAGATATTACAAATATGTACTGAAAATTGTAAAAATTGTTTGAGAACCGCTGACCACACAACACTCCGGCCGCAGACTGCAGCACAACCAGATCGCTTTTTTGCCTCTACCGGCTCTCGAATATACACAACTCTGAGCAATGTACACTTAATATCTCAATATCTGCTCTCACACAACTAATACGAGAACAAAACTGATAGAGGTGAACTCACCCTCAAAACCTCAACACATCGACACCAATCACAATAATTAAAGTTGGGTACTGATCACAAAACACCACAATACATCAGCAGATCGTAAACGTGCAACGTCAGTGCCTCTCAAACTCACGCTCAAGTGTCGGAATGGGAGTGGTATTGACATGTTTCTGCAGCGATTTCGATTTCTCATGCATGTTATTCGTAGCTACTATTTGCACATCTCTACGTAGAATACATTAGAACATCAAGAATAAATCAAGATGTTCTTGAAATTTTTCTCTTATATAAGAGAAATTGGCTCAAATGATAATCCCCATCGTCTAGAATTTCAGTATAGACCGAGGTGGTATACCTTAGGAAAGCATTCAAACACACTTTTTACCGAAAACAGAAATACAGAAGACACTACAGAGCCATGCTTAATTCAACCATTAGACAATATAAATATAACACCCAACAATGATGAGCTGTTCACTGAAAGCATATTTATTAGTTTCAAAGTTGATGAACCAAACATTGATATGCATAATGAACCAGAGTACCCGGAACTAGACTTCACGGGAATTCAATCTTTCCAAGAAAATGAAGACAGTTCAAAATTATGAAGTTACAGAAAACATTCACAATGAGTCTTTATTATACGGGTACGTAGGGTACATTCACAACTTGACTTTACTTTTTATCTTTCCATGAAAATGAAGACAGTTCAAGAGTCTCTATTATATGGGTACGTAGGGTACATTCACAACTTTAGACTTTTTTTCACTTGCTGTACCCTTTAAACAGCAAAAGAGTGTGTATTCTGGTAAGTATAAAATAAGGTAACTAAAATTTTGTATGTATTTAATTTTTTTAATTTAAAACGAAATTTGTTTAAACCACAATAAAAGCTCGCATTCTAAGTTATTAAAACAATTTATTAGTTAACTACTTTCAGTTTCTTATGATAAAGATTATGAAAATGTGTCATGAAAGGTAGCTCAATAAATCCACAATCAATAAAACATAAATCGCACATATAAACTTATTAAAAATTACGCCTTGTTTCACCAATATACCCGAGCTAATTTGGTTGCCTATTAACAAATTGTAACACCGTTTTTAGTAACTTTTTTCTAAGATTGGTCACACTGATATCAAATGCCATATGTCAAACGTAACCACACAACCACAAACTTCCGTTTTAGAATCGCTTGCAATCGCTTAAACTGCGAATTATCTATATTCTATACATATTTAGACATGCGTGTAGCATGCTATAGTATTGCCAAAGGGTTGGGGTTTCTCAGAAAATACGCCAGCATGACGTTTTTGGTAATATTTTGCGACTGGTCAATGATCGTGCATTAGTCTCGTCAACTAATCCCCATTTCAGATACAATACAAGGACCACATTTACCTGAATAAAGAATTATGCGAAGATCAAACCTACATCGTAGATATGATCGGGTTCAAATACTACCGCGGGATTGTATATGCGCAATAAATAGTTTATTGAATATCAGCATGCACGTAGCAAGCTATAGTACGGGAGACCGGGGATGGTGTGGAAATGGGGACACAATGGACAGGTTCAAATTTCCCGCCCTAATGTGCGAGAGACACTGCTTAGACTGACAAAAACATATGACAGCCGCTCTAAACTTGTGAGTTCTACAGAGTTTGTTTACTTTTCGACATCTGTGATGTAAGTTTTAAAGGTAGAACGTAAGTTTTTTTTGTAACATAGTTTAATGTTTTGTGTTTTGCGTCCCATTTGCATGCAATGGTGAGTAATAGGGACATATTTATGTTTAGTAAAGATGCAATTTTTGGTTCAGATTTCGCAGCCAGAAATGTGTGATTAATCCAAAATGATACGGATTACGGAGTGACGCCGCAAATGCAGACTAATAGCTTTACAGTTTGCTGAAGTAAACCATCTAAAATTTCCAGAATCCTGGAAAGAAAGGACAAGCTGGTGATGACCAGTTTACTGAATTTATGAAAAGGAATTCAACGTTATCCATTAGAAAACCTGATGGAACCTCCAAATTGGAGTGTTATGCAATGGAAGAAGTTCTGACTGCAGATATATTCAATTTCGATGAAACGGGAGTTACTACTTTGCCTCCGATGGCCAAAGTAATTGGACAAAAGGGTGAAAAGCAAGTTGGCCAAATGACGTGGAGAGAGCGAGGAGAACTGATGACCCAAGTGGGTATAATTTGTGCCAATGGCAATTCTTAACCTCGCGGCTTCGTGCTCCCACGTGTCCGCTATAACAAACAGCGAAGGATGGCTGGAGCATCACTTGGAGCTTTAGGACTGGTGCATAAGTCTGGTTGGATGACCACCGAAAACTTCGTGTTAGTCATAAAATTTTGTGAGGTGTGATAAGGAACGTCCTGTAATTGCTATTGATGGATAACCACGAGTCTCATCTTAGCCTGGAAGGTGTTAATTTCTGCCGAGACAATGAGGTGACAATTTTTACAATTACGCCGCACACTTCCAACCACTTACACAACCCCTGGACCATTGCGTGTTTGGCCTGTTTAAGAAATACTGTAGTGAAACAGTCCACTCATAGATGTAGGCCCATCCCAATGAAACTCTACGCACTTCCTGCGCTATGCTCTAAAGTTTGGGATCGGGCTGCAACTCCTGAATACGCGAAATCAGGTTTTCTGAAATGTGGAATCTTGCCATTTGATAGAAACAATTTTCAAGACCACGATTTTCTCTGCTCTGTAGTCTCAGATCGTCCATGTCCTTGTTTTGGACCCTTTTGTCCCCAGCACTTCTTCGGAACCTATCGAGTCAACATCTGAAACAGGCAGAGACACTGCTGCTGTGGATCCTCCCATTGCAATTAGCTGTTCTGCAGAGGCTCATACACCAGCTCCTATATGTAGTCATCAGTTTCCTACATCAATATCTTCTACATCTTTCGGTTCTCTAGAATTGAATCTGTACCCAAAAGCTAAGCCAAGGAGATGGGCTTCGGATGGCCGTAAGCGTGGGAAGAGTATGATTACCACAGAAACACCGGAACAGGAAGCACTCGAAGAAAAGGAAATAATGAAGGTGGCAAAGAAAACCAAGGCCGTGAAGAAAAAAGAAGAAAAAGAGGATTCTTCGCATGAAGTCGTGGGACAAGTCATCGTAAAGGATTCTTCTTCTGACTGAGAAGAGGACGAAAAAATGGCAACGATGCTGTTGAAGGCGATTTCCTAATTGTAAAAACTCCGTCGAAAAAAAAGCGTTTGCGGTTAATTTTGTGGCAAAAGCAGAAAGCAAGTTGCGAGACGGACATGAAGTAAGTTCTCTACAGGCGACGGCTTCCGTCTAATCGTTTTCAGCCGAAGAAACTTCATTCGACAATTTTTCGCAAGTGATTTTGATCCTTCTAAAAGCGATAGAAGACAAGCGTCCCAAGTGTATTTCAACACTGACCTATACAATCACTTATTTTGATATATGTACCGTTGTTTCTACTTTTATATTTATAATATACTCGAATTAGAAAGATTTCTGTTACTTAATCACCGTTTGTGTGCTCCTAACTCTGCATGTCCACACTGTTTAATATTAATATATATATATATATATAGTTATTATGCGCACTTCGTATAGGATAGTGGGGTTGGCGTGCCTAGGAGGAGCGGTTCGGTTTCGAGGCGTGTCAATCGGTACACAGATGTAGTAGAAGTAGGACGTGCCGGCTTGGAAGCGAACATCTGACAAACAAATACTACAGTCCACATTGTTTTACAACGACAACAACTCAATATTTGGTCCAAACGAACCGGATAAGAAACAGTTTGACACGAGCGACTTATAGACAAAGAGACCGAAGAGAGAAGTAGACAAAGGAACCAAAGAAAGAAGTAGACGAAAGGAAAGCGACGCGAAAAGAGGACCAGAGATTCGACAGCGTAAACACAAAATCATCAAACAACGACGCGGTAGCAGAAGCGGACTCGAGCGAGCGGGGACGGCACGGCGGCATTACACACCAGACACACTGAGCGAGCAGGCGGCGACACTCGACGTAAACAAAATAGAGGCTACGCAACGAAATGTGCATTGGACAGAGCGGCGACGAAACTCGATGGTTTGCTCGATAAATTTGATGAAATTCAGTGTAGTATAGAGTTGGTACTTGGTGAAATCGAAAACGAAGAGCGCGAACATTTTTTAAATATTTATTACGCGGCGGTTACATTGGCTCGCGGAATTTTAGGTAGCGATGGTACGTCAAGTAATGAACAAGCGGGTTCTGTGCACGGATCTGTAGGCGCGATAACAGATGGGCTAAATTGTTTAACAATGAGTCATATTAAATTACCGAATATAAATTTGCCTGAATTTAGAGGATACTACCAACAATGGATCACATTTCGTGATACATTCAAAAGTTTAATAAGTGATAATCCTAATTTAGCGGAAATACAAAAATTTTACTATTTGCGATCTTGTTTAAAGGGAGAAGGGTCACAAATTTTAGATTCGTTAGACGTATCAGAGGCTAATTACGAGATCGCGTGGTGAATTCCAAAAGAACGTTTTGAAAATAAAAAAACTAATTGTTACCTCACATATGCGGGCTATATATGAACTAGCACGAATTAAATACGAGTCTCACGTTTTTTTTTACGAAAGTTTGGCCAGGGCAACCTACCGACAAAAGGGACACACCCATAATTTATACCCTAACATCCAAATTGGACGCGACTACGAGAAAGGAATGGGAGGAGGTGGTGTCAGATGAAGACAGAAAAGGTCACCATACAAAAACACAAGATCCGAACTTAAAGTTTACATGGTTGAAGTATTGCGAGCAGCAAAGCAAAGGTATAGGAATTTCTTAAAGCGCCCAATAGTTGAAGAAACCGAAGATGATGAACTGGATTTCGACATACACCACGGCTAAATAAAAATTATTTATATTTTGTACTCTAAGTTGATAAGTACTCAATATTTTCTTCTTTAACTAAAATACCACAGCATACTACAAACCTTGCGCGTTTTTAATAAATAAAACAGCTGTTTATAAGCTCATAACAATATACAGGCGTTTCTTTCCTGCTGAACTTTTAGAAGGTAGGGGAGAGTGGGGCACAATGAAACACGGGGCACGATGAAACAGTCGGTGCACCGGGCGAAGCAAAAGGTCTAGTGCAACGGGATTCCGACAGAGGGCCCTCAGGGCGAGCCAAAACAAAGACAGCTATCGTCCCCTTTCCACTAGTTGCGTGACAGACTCCAGGCGCAGAAGTGCGGTTTTGTGTGGTGCAAGTAAAATTTTTCGTCGAACGGATTTTCGTCTCTAGGTAAGAGTAATTATTTTATTCAATCGGCTCTTATAACATTTCATTATACATCTACCTCTTAAGATTTTGCCCGACTTTGGCTTTTCTACCTTTTCACGTTCATCGTAGGGAGTGAAAGAGATCAAAATGGCTCGTATGGGGTTCCTTGAAACAGAGGCGTTCGGGTCACAATGAAACGTTTCATGGAGCCCCAAGAGTATTTCATTGTGCCCCATATGTTTTTCATTGTGTACTAAGCAGTGATTTTTTTGTTTTGTTTCAGAATGGTGCGAAATCGAGAGCGGAAAACCAGCAAGGGACTCTTTGTTGAAGATGACATGAAGGCAGCAGTGGAAATGGTCTTGGGCGGATGTAGTGTGAGACGTGCTGCTGCTCTAAAGAATGTGAATCATGTCACGTTATCAAGATATGTGAATAAAACGAAAGAACGTGGTGAGGAGAATGTGAGATATGCGCCTAATTACTCAGTTAGGATGGTTTTCACAGCAGAGCAAGAGGAGAAACTGAAAAACTACCTAATTATGTGCTCTAAAATGTACTATGGCCTACCAGTAGAAGATTGCCGACGAGTTGCATATGAAATGGCAGTGATAAACAAAATACCATGCCCTCTGTCATGGGGAAAGAAGAAAGTAGCAGGCATTGACTGGTTATACAATTTTTTGAAAAGGCACCCCAAACTCACCCAAAGAACCCCCGAGGCTTGCAGCTTGTCTCGCGCTACTTCTTTCACCAAAGCGAATGTAGATCTGTTCTTCAATAATTTGGAAATGTTGTACAAAGAGCATCCAGAATTTTGTGATGGGACAAGGGTGTTCAATTTGGATGAAACGGCCACATCAACTGTACAGAAACCCCAACGAATACTGGCTGAAAAAGGCGTCAAGCAAGTGTGCAAAGCTACAAGTGGAGAAAAAGGCACTAACGTCACCACAGTATCCATAATTTCTGCATCAGGCAGCACTATTCCTCCAGTCATGATTTTTCCTCGTGTTCATTTTAAGGAGCACATGACTCAAGGAGCACCTCCTGGCACACTAGGCTTAGATACCCCTACCGGTTGGATGACATCAGAACTATTTGTCGAAGTTATTAAACATTTCATTCGCTACACCTGCAGTTCTGGAGATAACCCTACTCTATTAATTTATGACAACGTAGAAAGCCACTTGTCGCTGGAAGCTCTTATGCTATGCAAGGAAAATTGCGTTTCAGTTTTGACATTACCCCCCATTCATCCAATAAAATGCAACCACTGGATGTCGCAGTTTTTGGGCCATTTAAGACTTATTATAATGCAGCTCTTGACTCTTGGATGATGCGAAACCCGGGGAAAACAGCTTCAATTTATAATACAGCATCCTTCGTGGATACAGCTCATCAGAAAAGCATGACGCCTTCCAACATAATTGCAGGCTTCAAAAAAAGTGGGATACATCCATTTGATCGAGATGTTATTACCGAAGCAGACTTTTGTGCAATTATGTGACTGATCGACCGCCTGCTAGCACTGTGAATGATCAACCACCCACGACACACGGTTATACTGTGCCAAGTGAGTCACCCAATGGTTCCGTCCCACAAGTAGAAGAAGGAGCAGCTTCAAACCATGCAGAAGTAAGTGCCCTTGATGTAGGAGCTGGTCCAAGTCAAAGTTTCCGCTCTCCAGAAGATTTTCGTGGTTATCCAAAAGCAGGAGAACGAAAAACTAATCGAAAGTCGAGGAAGAAAGGCAAGAGTATGATAGCTACGAGCACTCCAGAACTGAGAGCCATTGCAGAAAAGAAGAAGCCGGTTCCACGTTCCATGACGAAGGCAGCCAAAAGGACGTTGTTTGGACCAAAGAACAATAAATCTGCACAAACAAAGGAGGTTTATTCATCAGAGGACGATGACGAAGACGTTCAATATGTAGACACGGACGACGACATGGACATGGATGAGGATTTTTTTACTGTTGACCCTTATTATTTTGCAGAATTGTTCCGTCTTCCTATTTTAGATGATTGTTTTAGTTGAATTTAAAACTAAAAGCCAATCCAAATTCTACGTTGGTCGAATCACCAAGATGAAAGATGAAGAGGGAGACTACGAGGTCAAATTCCTACGATACCGAAAATGCAACACCTTCGTGGAGCCTCCTGTAGATGACATTGCCCCGGTTAATGACACAGACATAAAGATGCTGTTGGAAAATCCGTCCGGAAAATTTCAGCAATTTGAACATTGGCTAAATGTAAAATGATTTCGTATTTGTGCCTTAATAGGACCAGTTGAACTTATTTTTTACTCCAGATGCCTATTCTTAAGACTTTAAATTATTAATTGGAGAAATAAAGTTTTCTTTAATTATGGTGTTTTTTTTCAGTTGTTTCAACGTACCCCTTGCGCTGTTTCATTGTACCCCGGGCATGGGGCACAATGAAACAAAATTAATTTTTTTGAAAATGGCCGCTCACGGTCACACATGATGCATAAAATACTGGTTGACGCATTTCTTACATAGATTAGATCCTAAGGTAACAGGGAAAAAATAAAAAAAATTAAAAAAAGCCTCAGGTGGGGGTGCTATGGGTAAAAGCAACTTTTGTTTCATTGTGCCCCACCCTCCCCTACATACACGTCATACTGATAAAAATCAAAAGACTTAACTTTTTTCAACTCCTTATAAAGTTACAGCTATTTGTAATATGAATAAAACCGTATTAAAAGTGGTTCTAACTTCTTAAGGAATCTAAAAAAAAATAAATCCATATGAAATCTTCCTTTTACTTAGAATGACTTTCGAGGAAAAATTTCATTTAACATTTTCATATTTATTTAATTTTTCTCTTATTAATTTTTTTTTGTTTTGTTAGTATTTTAAGGTTGGTTTGCCATGCGAGTATTTTAAGATTACTGACGATATATTTGTTTACATCGTGAATAAGTAGTACTCCTCGCAGGAACCATAGTGACCACATCCTGTACCCAGTCTTTGAAATGTAGTAGTACTCCTGTAAATACATAATACGAGATGAGAGATTTCTGCATTAAAAAAATTCCTTTGCTTTTATTCGTTATTTATATTGTATTATTATTTATACTATTATTTTTGCGTGCCTGCCATAGAGCGTATGCCATTAGCAAATTTGCTGTTTTATGTTTGTTACTACAATTTCAACCCTACTATCTATGGTATTATTTACAGTAGACTCTCCTACAACGCTGTTTATTATTAAAAGTGTTATTATTAATGTTCTTTAAATTATCTGAACTTATGTATGTTAAAAGAAAACAACGAAAAAGTTGCAATTAGATACACACCCAACTATGACGTAAACAAAGTTTTCTTCCAAGAGCAAGAAACATCCTTAGCCAAACATTATTAAATGTACACAGATGTTTTACGGTATGTCGCTTCTCGACTGACGAAAACTAGCGTATAATATGGCATTAAAAAATAATATAAAGATGCCTACAACTTGGCATACAAACAAGATGGCAGGTGAAGAACGATTGCGATTTATGAGACGAAATCGCAATATTGCATCGAGGGGGTGTAGCTTGGCACAGGATAAATCATTTAATGAATACAACGTAAATAAATTCTTTGATAATTTGTGATTTCACACGAATCTACAATCTAGATGAGACTGCCACCGTGCCCGTACAAAAATTTGCAAAGGTATTAGCTGCCAATGGGGAGAAGCAACTTAATAACGTAACCAATGGTGAAAAGGGCAAAAAATGCAACAAATTTTACACATACCTACTCTTTAAGCCATAGCGTATAAAATATAAAAAACGATAGCAAAAAAATGGTGGTACATTATAAATAATCAGTTTTAATTATTATATTTCAATATTTTCAAAATTCAATCAATCTTAATTTTTGGGTATGAATAAGAAATAGTGATTCTAGACCTTTCAAATGAGCTATAAAACACCTTTCTAGCTGGATTCAGTCCCAAGATACAGAGAAAAGCGTCTTGGCGCGCATGGAAAAACCGGATCTTGGGAAAACCCGATAAAACCTTAACCGCTTGGTTTTTCGAGAAACGGCTGATACGAAGAAAGTGTCTGGTACTTTTCTTAGAGGGCGGCCTAGCAGGACAGAAAATACGTCTATTCGTTATGATTGTATTAGCCACTACGTTATACCTCACGATAAGCAAACAAAATGTCGTCACTGCCACACAGAAAACCACCACAAGATGTTAGAAATGTGACGTTGGACTTCACGTTTAGTGTTTCGTGGCATACCATACATTATAAAATTATTAACTTCAAAAATAACCGGTTCTTCTGTTAAATTTCTTGCATGTATTTAAAAATTATCAATATATAAAAATATTTTCTTTTCCAAAACTGTAGGTAGTATATCTTCCTGACGTCATATATATATATAGGCCTAACCTCCAAGGGCACACAAGTGTCAAATTTGCATTCTAATATTATTTTTGAGATTTTATTTTCTTTTGTATTGGTTTGATCTTGTTCCCTTGTAACCCTTCTCTATTTAGATTAACAACGGATTGTAATTACTTTAGGCTCATTTTTTACACCCACCCCTTTCTTCAACGAGCCAGTAGGGAAAGAGAAGGGCATCGAAATGAGGCGACCCTTAGATATATGCAAATATTTTAGAGCGTGACACCTTGCCTAGATGTGGACGCAGTTTCTGCTTGCAAAATCAAGAACAGTCTGAACCTAGCAATGGGCCATTTCATGCAATCTGCAGGTAGACAAGATGGCGAGATTGTCAGCGTATGCGAAAAGCAACGCTGCCTCTATCTATGGAATATCAGATGTGTAAATTTTACACAATATGGGGCCTATGACAGAGTCCTGTGGGACCTTTAGCCTGCCATCTTTACCCTATTTTGTAATTTGCTTTTCTCTTGTATTGGTTTGATTTTGTTACTTTGGACCTACCTTTCTCTATTTAGATTAACAACGGATTGTAATTACTTTAGGCTCCTTTTTTACACCCACTCCTTTCTTCACCGAGCTAGTAGGGAAACAGAAGGAAATCGAAATGAGTATCACCGTTGGATACAACCAAATATTTTAGAGCGTGACACCTTGCCTAGATGTGGACGCACTTTCTGCTTGCAGAATCAAGAACAGTCTGAACCTAGCAATGGGCCATTTCCTGCAATCTGCAGGTAGACAAGATGGCGAGATTGTCAGCGTATGCGAAAAGCAACGCTGCCTCTCTATGGAATATCAGATGTGTAAATTTTACACAGGATGGGGCTATGGATGGGCGTTGCTCGATTTAGGGTTTACGGGCTAATTAGGAACACGCGGCTGTGTGTTGAGTGTGAGGTATTATCAGCGTGTAAATGAAGTGTGCTAAAGTTGTTTACAAAATACTCAATTTCAGATTCAGATGTCTTTCATTAGGCGAGCCCGGAATTCCGATGGGCACATCTGGAAATGCCGAACTTGTGGAAAGCTAGTGTCTGTTAGGAACGACTCCTTCTTCACAAAGAGTCGTTTGACATTACGGAAGCTAGTACAAATTATTTATTGTTGGTCAAGAAACTACCCCCAAAAAGACATTTTACACGAGGCAAAACTTGGGCCTGATGCAACTCACACAATAATTGACTGGTGCAGTTTTTGCCGCGACGTTTGTGTGCAGTAGCTAGTAGATCACCCCACGAGACTCGGTGGCCTGAACGATGACTTTACTGCCAAAATTGTAGAAATCGATTAAAGTAAATTCTTTCATCGAAAGTACCATCGTGGACAGTATAGAGACGGCCACTGGGTGTTTGGAGGCGTGGAAAGGGGCACCGGAAAGAGTTTTATGGTGGAAGAGCCTGATAGAAGAGCAGAAACATTATCTGCCCTTATATTATTGTTTTATTTACAGAATTCTGTTGGATTTACTTGGTTGATTGTATGTGTTTAGGTACATACTTCCAGGATCCATCATAATGTCTGATGGTTGGGCAGCTTATGCAGGTATTCCACACCTCGATAACGGGATATATGAACACAAAGTTATTGGTCATGAGTAGGGCAACCAAATGTAAGCAGTTGCATTTTTTTCCATACGATTGACAAAAAAAAAATAGACCTGATAGAAATCCGTTTCAGAGAAAACCATTCATTTTTAGCCCTATTTGTTAGGGCATATTTTTGCATATTTTGCCATTAAATGCTTAAAATGGTTATTTGAACATAAAAGCATATTTTACTACATATTTGCGAGCTTTTTTGCTTTTTTTGCAGCAATAAGGCCTACACGCGTAGATCTGTTGACCGCCGAAATAGGTAGCCATAGCACAAAATAGAAAACAACCAAAATATCTACTCCACGTTTGATATATGTTGACTAGATTGGTTGACCTCGCGCCATATACTATAAATTAAAATTTGAAATCTCTACATTGAATGATCGCTTCTTCGCAACTTACGTTCAACCAACTTAAGTATTTTGAGATAGCGCTTTACGCTGATTGGTTACTAACCTCGGGACGTCACCCTATCTCAAAGCATGGTACAACCGGTCGGCGGACAGGCGGGCGGCGGTTGAAGAACGCTAGTCTAAACGGTCTAGCCGCATCGGTGACAGTAGTGGGCGCGAGAAAACTGTAGTGCACTACCAAATCTGGCAAAGAACGGCTTAGTTGTTTGTAAACGTTTGAAGAGTGTGGTACAGGAAGTATTGATTTTAAAAAGTAAAAACTATAGCTTGGATTAATATTCAAATTATTTTAGAATGCCGAAAGAAAAGACCTCGGTATCAAGCAAGTTGGCGCAGTATGTACGACAATATCCGGTGTTCAAGACTGACGGTAAAGTGCTTTATTGCAAACTGTGCGAAAAGGGTGTATCGGCCGACAAAGTTTTCAATGTAAAACAGCACTTTTTAGAGCATATTTTTGGTTGCCCTAGTCATGAGCAAAACTTTGTAGACCCAGAAGACCGAACCATCCATACACAAAACGTGGACAATTTGTGGATGACGGCAAAACGGAAACTGAAGTACCAGTTTGGCACCTCCAGGGCACTGTTTCCATCATACCTGCAGGAGTTCTTGTGGAAGGATAAATTCCGGCACGCTACTTCTCTGTTTGCAGAGTTCATTATTGCTGTGGCAGAGCAATATCCAGTTTGATATTTTTTCTCTTTCTTAATCTTTTGCTTTCCTTCGTTCTTCCTTTTTTTCTTCTTTGTTTTATTAATACTATAACTAAGCACCTTGACAGCTTAGTTATAGCATTAAGAGGAACAAATAGCTTATGATGATAATACTCCAGTGTGGGAGAGTTTCCGAGGCCAATTTTTTCAATTCCAGTATACACTATATTCACATGGTATATCCTATATAAACATATAGGACAAAATTAAATAGAGACTAAATTTTCTTTTTAAAATTTGTTGCTTAAATTATGCAAACCTACTCTTCATGAATCGGTATGTTTATCGGTCTCAACAAATTATATAACAAGTATAACTGAACAATGTTTTATGTAAAAAAAAAAATAATTCAATAAACGCCATTAATTGTTATTTGACAACTGCATAGATATACTGTTCAGAGAGGTAGTAGTTTTTGGCTGACCTGTGAATTTGTTGATAAAATGTTTGGTTTAAATGTTTGGTTAATAGTAAACATAGTTGTGCTATTTTTATGCAAAATTTTGCAGTAAACTGTAAAATATCTTTTAACAAACAGAAAACTCAGGTCAGCCGATAGGCATGTCTGTACAATGATTGTACAAATTTTATTTTCATTTTCAGATGAACCCTGATCTACATCGTGTACAGCCTCCACCCGAATACATGTCTTGAGCGTAACTTATGAAAATGCACATATTTATTTAATACAAAATAAAATTTCTATTTGTTAAAATGTGTGTTAATAAATACATAAAAATGAACAAAATTGCATTTATATTTTTACCCCAATGAAATGATACAAAACAACGCACTTTTTTAAAAGCGGTCGAAACGCGTGCGTTCTGCACCATAGAAAGTTCAGTAAATTGGGTAAACACTTCGTACGGATCTTTTAATTTTACTTTTAAATTTGAGATTTTTGCTTTCAAAGGGTATTACTTGAATACTTCATACAAAAACTGCTGAACTAGGGAATTACCCCTCTCCGTTCAAACGCACAAAAATCCTCGTTTCTGCTGCTTCGTCCGGATCGTCTAAGTAAAATCATTTCTTGGATATTTTACTGCTTGTATAGATGTGATTTTACTATGCATTGTATGAAACAAGGATTTATAAATTCAAAAACAAAAATGTAAGTTATCTGTTGTACAATTCTAACCAATTTTCGGTATGTATTCTCTTTTTAGTTATCGTTGTCCTGTTCGTATGCTGTAGCTAGATTCAATAAATAGCCTTTGTGTGCAAAAAACCTCAAATTTAAAAGCAAAATACGGTACGAAGTACATTTGAGGGCTCTAACTGCAAAAGTCACATTCTCCATTTTTTTTTTCGCAATTGAGTTATTGGTATATTCTGTTTGTATTCATAGCCATGCGCATGTTGGTCTAAGAGTTTTAAAGCAAAACGAACAGTTTTCCGTTCATTTTTAATGATGAAAATCACGTTTGTTTCCAAAACTCACATTCTCCAAAGTCTTGGAATGCAAAATTCACTCTCCATTTCAGCCAATAGGAAGACTTGTTTGAGTCACGTGACACTGCTCACTGTATCGTCTGCAGGGGGGTTCCACTGACATTACAAATCATGCCACATATTGTCATTTCTTTCTGACGCGTACAGTTTGTATAAATCTGTCATCATGACATTTTGGCACCAAGGTGTAGCCAGAGGGCATTACTATCGGTTAAAGTCGGTACGAATTTCTACGGGTATCTGTAAGCAGTGACAGAATTTTCTAATAGATGGCAGCGGATTCACAAACCTAAAACCTTGCACAAACAGTAACTGCGATTGGATCGCAATTGGCGGGTGTCACAAGCGGGTGTTGATTTGAATATGATTTGAATTGACATTTCAATGTCAGTCAGTTTTGTCCACGTTTTGTAATGATTTTGCATATTTGAAAACTCTTTGAATAAAAAATAAGCGACTTAAATGCCGGCGTGTATTATCTACGGCAGTTCTGATACTGATAGTGACGTGAGGAAACTATTTTGCTTTCCAAAAAATCCCGAGAGCCGAGAGGTAAGGAAATCGCTAAGTAAAATATATACGTCTATTATTTATATTTTTATGTAATTGTAACGTGTAACAGATGGATGTCAATGCGCCTTGGTACATTAGGAATAATGATCGATAGGATCATTGCAAGAAATCACGAGGAAATATGCTTCATCATCTCGTAAACGTGGAAGCCATCTAGCTCCTCGACAACACCGGATTGATCCGAAGGCTTAAGAGAAAGAAGCTCTTTGAGTTAGTGTAAACGTGATTTGTTCTAAAAGCAGAGACAGTGTTACGTAGTGCGCAAGAAAAATTTGACCAGTATATCAGGTTAAGTTATACTAGTAAAATAAATTAGAATTAAGTTATCATTAGTCAATTATGGCTAGATTGTAATGCACTTATTGAATAAATAAAGGAAAAACCTCACTGCAATTTTATTTGAAAAAGATTGCTGATATTATATTTAATTGTAGTCCAATAGGTATAAGGTTTAAAATTCCCGCCATTACACATTCATTTACTCGAGCGCCATCTACACTACCCTTGGTGGTTGAAAGGCATGTCAAATAACATCTAGTGGGTCATCTGGTCCTAATCTGTGATCGTCAGTTTTTCTGTGTTGTTAGTGGAAAGTCAGTGTAGTAGTTGTGTACTGTGTCTGTTTTAATGCATTAAATTAGCTTAAACATGGATATTAGTGTAAGGCCAAGTGATAAAAGTAAAGGGGAAACACCCAGGAAGAAGGTTCGAACACCGAACAACTGGAAAAGAGCTCAGGCTAAAAAGAAAAGGTAACCAAAACCTCCAAACATAACCTCAATGTTCATAACCTATTTGCCATGTTTCAAAGAACGGTTTTTTATTGCATAAAGTAAGTAAGTCACTTAAATTTACTTACTTCAGTAAGTTAGTAACTCTGTAAGTAGCTTACCTTCTGGTTTGATGCATAACCTTTGCAGGCTTGTAATTCTCTAGGCCTACCAGTATGCATTTACCAAACAGGATTTGTGTTACTTTTGACACTAAATGCTAATATCATTGTGGTTCTCTGAGACAAGAAAATAGAAATAATTGCTGAATATTATATTAAAATCAGCACATTATTTTAATTTTTCTTGTTTTCAGATATGCTCCGAAGGGGTTCCCTGGTTTTCCTACATGTAAACACACCGAAGGCGCCGTACTTTGCCGATCATTGGCAGCCCAGGACATAAGAAGATTCCATTCTGCTTTTTATAAGGAACATAATAAAATATACCAAGACAACTTTGTCCTAAAGCATATTACAATGAAGCCAGTAAAGCGAAGGAGACCCAATAACGAAAAATATGTTAGAAAACAAGCAAGAGCCAAATATTTTATAACAAACCGCGTGAAAAAAATGGTTCCGGTTTGTTTGGGTACCTTTCTGAAGGCCTTAAATATTTCCAGGTTTAGAATAAATAAACTTGCTGACAGGTTATACAGGGTCATTATAAATGATTGTAGTCGAAGTAGGCCGTGTCAATGTTAATAATTTTGTGCCGCTATACCCAAACAACTGTCAAACGTGAAATAGGTTATGTAACTAAATTAGCTTTTGTATGTAGAACAGTGGTATTTTATTCAAATAGAGCGGCAACCTGCCATATTTACGTTTGATTTCATGGCATACTTCGACTACAATCATTTATAATGACCCTATATTATAAAAATGAAATGCCTATGGAGAGGAGAGGTGGTGACACTACTGGTAACAGATTTGTGGCGAGAAAAGAAAGTATTATGAAGTTTATCAATAGTTTAAAGTGCAGTGAAACTCATTACTGTACAAACAGAAGTGGACGGAAATATTTGCCTGCAGAACTAAATATAAAGAAGCTCTGGAGAATGTATCAGACCAATGCGGAATACCACCTTAAAGTGAAAGAAAGTTATTTCAGATATATTTTCAATACAAAATACAACTTGGGATTCGGATCACCTAGGGTGGACGTATGTTCTAGTTGCCTAGAATTGGCAGAAAAAATCAAGTCGGCTAAAAGTGATGCCGAGCGAAACATGCTCCTTGTAGAGAAACGGGTCCACAAAATGCGATCACAAGCATTTTACAGTTTGTTACAAGAAAACAGAAAAGATCTACTAATATTGTCTTTCGATTGCCAGAAAAATCAACCTCTACCAAAACTTCCGGATCAGTCATCTTACTATACCCGTCAGCTATATTTAAATAATTTCTGTGTTGTAAAGGGCCATTCAAAATCTAAACTTAACAAAGATAATGTTACAGCTTACACGTGGACAGAGAATGAGTTTTCTAAGGGATCCAACGAGATTTCATCTTGTTTATATGATACTTTGAATTCTATTGATCTGACCCCCTACACGACTGTTCGACTTAATAATAAAAATTCAATGTTAATCACTATGGTGTGGTCATGGTTTGTCAATGCACCTGATAACATCAAGGAGGTACAGTTAGTTTTCCCAATGACAGGCCAGTTTCATCCCCCCAGATAGGGTGTTTGGAAATGTTGAGAAGGAGATAAAGCGATGTGAAGTAATTGTAAGCCCACAGGAGTACATTGACATTATAGGAAATTTTGCTACGGTGAAAAAACTTCGCATTGATACTGTGAACCTTAATTGGAAATCTGAGGTGGATCAACACATACGCAGGACAGGTACATGGCATTTTGGTATCCAGTCTTGTAAGCGTGTCTACTTTACCAAGGAGAGTAGTGAAAAAAATGAAACTACGGTTTTGGTTCAAGGTGAATGTACCTATCGCATTAAAGCAAATCCTGAACAAGCAGCAAGAAGTATTACAAAAAGAGGGAGAAGCCTTAACAACATAAGACCAGTGACAATTGTTAAAGGTAACAGTGTTGGAAAGGAACAAAAAAAGGCTGATGTCAATACTCTTCTACTAAAACATTATGGAAATGACTGGCGACAGAATGAAACCCTGGAGTTCTTTAGACACGTCTTAGATGACCGTGAAGTCGAAGTATTTGGTGAAGATGAGGAAGGTTGCCAACGACCGAAAGAGATGCCTGGTTACCAAATTTAGGATAGGCCCTATTGAATACAGTCCCTTGTTTATGTAGAGACAAGAAAACTTTGTTAGTATCATCATGTAACTAAGTTTTATCCCATACAATTTTATACTTTAACACTGTACGTTGGCAATAAAACTTTGATTTTATGATTTATTCATTTTATTAGTTTTAATACCTATTAAATCACCATTAATTATGTCAAAGCATATTAATTTATTGCTATTTTCTTGTCTCTGAAAGCCTTTAATGTTTGGTGTCAAAAGTAACAATCTCCATTTCGGATTGCAAAACTAACATTCTCCAGTTTTAGAATACAAAAGTCACATTCTCCAAATTTTAAAGACACTTTTTACTATGTTAGAGTGCTTTTATGTACAAAACATGTTGTAAATCTAATTTGATTGAATGCCAACTATAAAAACATATAATGGTTACCAAGGTTACTTTATTTTTAATGCAGGTAGTGGCTTTTTGCGATTTTCCTAAAATTTTAAAAAGTGGAGAATGTGACTTTTGCAGTTAGAGCCCTCATTTATCCCCTGCGGAACGCACCCGCAGGTAGTAAACAAAAGATACGTGGCAACGTTGCATACCTAAGCGCCTCCCATAGT
Source organism: Melinopterus prodromus (assembly GCA_964023965.1). Taxonomy (NCBI): domain Eukaryota; kingdom Metazoa; phylum Arthropoda; class Insecta; order Coleoptera; family Scarabaeidae; genus Melinopterus; species Melinopterus prodromus. The sequence goes on from OZ030395.1 coordinate 35,756,098, forward strand.
CCCCTGGCGCACGCGCAAATTTGGGTGCCTTCTCTGCATGTTTACACCTTTAGCCTACCATCTTTACCCTATTTTGTAATTTTCTTTTCTTTTGTATCGGTTTGATTTCGTTACCTTGTACCTACCTTTTTCTATTCAGATTAACAACGGATTGTAATTACTTTAGGCTCCTTCTTTTTTACAACCACCCCTTTCTTCACCGACCTAGTAGGGAAACAGAAGGACATCGAAATGAGTATGACCCTTGGATACAAGCAAATATTTTAGAGCGTGACACCTTGCCTAGATGTGGACGCAGTTTCTGCTTGCAGAATCAAGAACCGTCTGAACCTAGCAATAGGCCATTTCCTGCAATCTGCAGGTTGACAGATGGGGAGATCGTCAACGTATGCAAAAAGCAACGCTGCCTTTATCTATGGAATATCGGATGTGGAAATTTTACACATGATGGGGCCTACGACAGCCTTGTAGGACCTTTACCCTACCACCTTTACCCTATTTTGTAACTTTATTTTCTTTTGTATTGGTTTTATTTTGTTACCCTGTACCTAACCTTTGTCTATTTAGATTAACAACGAATTGTTATTACTTTAGACTCCTCTTTTTTACAGCCACCCCTTTCTTCAACGAGCTAGTAGGGAGACAGAAGGACATCGAAATAGATAGGTCCCTTGGATACAAGGAAATATTTTAGAGCATCACACCTTGCCTAGATGTGGGCGCAGTTTCTGCTTGTAGAATCAAGAACAGTCTGAACCTAGCAATGGGCCATTTCCTGCAATCTGCGGGTAGACAAGATGGCGAGAACGTCAGCGTATGCAAAAAGCAACGCTGCCTCTATCTATGGGCTATCAGATGTGTATATTTTACAGAGGATGAGGCCTATGACAGCCCTGTAGGGCCTTTAGCCTACCATCTTTACCCTATTTTGTAATTTTCTTTTCTTTTGTATTGGTTTGATTTCGTTACCTTGTACCTACCTATCTATATTTAGATTAACAACGGATTGTAATTACTTTAGGCTCTTCTTTTTTTACGCCACCCCTTTCTGCAACGACCTAGTATGGAGACAGAAGGACATCGAAATAGATAGGGCCCTGCACTTAATAGCGCGGCAAATCAAAAATCATCAATGCATACTATGACAATTTAAGCTAGCGACCAACCAATATTTTTTCCAAATATAAACTCAAAATCGTCTCCATGCGTTATTTGGATCTACATGCAAGTTCGGGGACAACAGGTCCGAGACCTCTCCCTTTAAACAATATAAAACAGATTCATGAGATAGGGCCATTGGATACAAAGAAATATTTTAGAGCGAGAGAGTCAAGAACAGTCTGAACCTAGCAATGGGCCATTTCCTGCAATCTGCAGGTAGACAAGATGGCGAGAACGTCAGCATATGCAAAAACCAAAGATATGAAAAATCAGAAATTCCGAATCCTTTGCAATGTCAGCACTTGGTTATGCCAAAGAAGGGCTGTGGTCCTTTAAAGGGAGCTTTAGATCCTTGTTTTTCAAGTCTATCGTCGGCAGATTCATCTCCTTTGGTACCTTCATGGCTTGGCATCCACCAACAGCAAGAGAACTCTGTTATTTTTGCCAGTTGACATAAGAATTCCTTGCAGAATTCCTTGAAGAATTCCTTGAATTCCTGCATATGCACTCTTGGATGCATAGTTCAATGGCGTGGTCTTTGCCTTGAAGATGGTTGGTGTATTACCAATGGCTTTAGATAGAGCGTACCATGGTCCTGTCACACCTATACCAACACCATCATCTGGTATTTATCAATCAGTGAATCACAATAACAAATTGTCTGAGAACTGCAGTACTTTCATCGTAGATAATCACTTCAGTAGGATTTTTGATGTCGTACGCAGGTGGCATATTGTCCATGGGTATGTCTAGGACATCCGCACAGATTCGTGCGGAGGATTTTTGCGTGATCTCGGTTCCACCATACACCATCAACCAACTCAAAGTTGAATGTCGAGAATGACTCGGATGGCCTCATCTCTTTGGTCTCTAGCCTGATGAATTTTTGCAGCAACGTACAAATGCTACAGTTCTGATATTCCCCAAGGGTCGAATTCAGGTGTTGTTGTTCACATTAACAAAATTCTTGGGACCTTGACTGTGTTAGCTTCGAAGACATCCAAGAACTGCAGAATAACATCATTTTTGTGTGGTGTAACAAGTCTAAACTCCAGTGGCTAGACAAGTTCCATACGCATTATACATGAAGAGAGTTAAATACTGACCAATTATGGAGCACTCAATTTAAAAAAAAGCGTCTTGGCGGGATTTGAAACTGCGACACTATACGTCAGTTTTGCAGGTTAAGTAAGGCCATAGCACGTCTTTGGTTTTGACTGCTGATAGACTTGCTTTGTTATTCATGAGGTGGTATTTCGGAGACCTGCGTCAGCCAGGTGAAGCTTCTGGAGTGAGATAGTTTTAATTCACTTTCTAGTCGCTGAGAAATCAACTTTTTAAAAGTTAGAAATGTTGTACTTTTATAGCTTCGCGGCCTTAGATATGTTGACTTATTCTTTAAACGGGGTTGATTGTTCTGCTGACTTGCTGCAATTGAATAACTTCTCTGGTGGTTCTGTCTTCAAAGCATCAATAGATTCCCAGGTATTACCTCGGAAACATTTTGGTCAAATCTGAAACAATATAAACCAATATCAGAAAAAAATCTCATTTTAGAAAAATCTAATATTTTTATTTGTGACACAAATAAGGAAGAGGTCAAATTGCATTTTAAGTGGCAACATATGAGTAAAAACAAGAAATTGTAGTCAAAAGTGGGTAGTTTTTGATATCCAGGGATATCCAAAATTACCAGAACGCCTAAATAATACTCCAAACGTAAGAAATTTCAAAGAATTGTTCAAACAAGTTTTTTGGCTGGTCAATATCCAGGGTCATTTTATTATAGAAATTTGATAACCTTTCCTTTTTTTAAATAGAACATCAACACATTAAATATATTATTACTGTTTTTAATTCTAAGAATTCTTATATAGGAATACATTTTTTGTAAATAAATTCTTTATAATTATAAGCTATTAAGCAAAAATAGTCAAAATTACTGGAACACCTTAATAATTGTTCAACTTGTTCAACAAAAATTTAAAAAAATTTTAGGTAGAAGTTTTTTGGTTTTAAACAGCCTCTCGTTCAAATATATTTTTAATATACAGAATGTTTATTTTGTTTTGGAACTTTGTAATTTGCCTTGTATATTTTATATTTTTAATGCTAAGTTTAATTCTAAGAATTTTATGTGCCAATTATTTTTTATTATAAGCAATTAATCAAAAATCATAAACATTTATTTTACCTAAATGGGTAAAAAATAAAAAAATCCAAGAGAAAATAACAACACAATTAAATATAATTAACTGAAATGTTCAAACTGCCACATTAAATAAATATGTGGAAAAATATTTTTAGTTTGAAGGTCAGGAGTTTCGATTAATTGCACATAACTGAGAAAAAATGCATTTTCAAAAAAGAAATCTACAAAAAGTTCTTAGAATTAATCTTCGAATAAAAAATATATACAGGGTGTTCTATTAGAAAATGAAACGGTTTTCAAATTTCCATAATAAAATGAACACACTGTATATTCAAACTTTATTCAATCGAGATGAAATTTTGTGGAGTTGAAGAATTGTTTAGGTGTCTCGGTAAGTTGACTATTTTTAGTTAATAGCTAATAACTAAAGCTGTGATTATATGCCAAATGCACATTTTGTAATATTGATATGCGAACAAGTTATTTTGTGTATCTACAAGAATTACGTGAAAATAAAGCATTTGAGCCTAATTTCAATTTGCATACTTAGCATGTTTACTCGTTTTCAAGCATATTATAGAGAATATTGCATATTTGGTCATATTTGTAATTTTTTTTTTATTTTTTGCTTCTTTTTATGTCTTATTTACTTAAAGATCAGAATCGTTCCGCTACACAGTAGTGAAGGAGTGCGTAGGAGGTTCCCTCTCCTTGTATAATTTAAAAACATTTTCCTACAAACGTTTTCTAAAGCAGTAAAGCATTGCATCTTCGTACATTTGGTATTAATTTGAGATTAATGCCATGCTGAAAACAAATTCTTTAGTGCCAATGTAGATCAAAGATTATCCAGAACTCATTCTAAATAATGGCAACGTGTTCTGTAAATACTGTAGTAAAACAGTAGGTTCATTTTGCATGTCTTTTTTATAAATTTTATGATAAATTCTTATGTATTTTAGATACCATGCGATAAAAAATTTCAAGTAATACAGCATGTTGGCACTAATTTGCATAAAAGGAAATCTACGCAATTAAAATCTTTACCACAGCTTACGTTACACCAATCGTTAGCTTCAACGTTAAAAACTGAAGGCGAAGATTTGTCCCATTTTGACTTATGCAATGCAATAATTAGTTCAATATTTGTACCAGTTGTATGTACTTATTTTTGTCAAATATATTATCTTTTGTGCCTGTATTTACCTTTAAGCATGTCTGCATATTTAGTAAGATTAAGTGCAAATAATTTACAAAATATATGCATATGTATGCGCATGTATTCCTGTTTTTTAGTGCATATAATTCACAGCTCTACTTATAACTAAAATATAATGCATTTTATAAAAAATGATCCCTATTAAAGATTCTTAGTATGAATCTTAAAATTAAAACATAATAATATACAGGTTGTTCTATTTTAAAAAAAGGAAAGGTTACCAGATTTCTATAATAAAATAAGCACCCAGTATATTGAAAATATATTTAAACAATAGATTGTTTAGAGCCAAAAAACTTTTAAAAAACATATGAAAACTTCAACGCATACGGTTCGGTTGACCGTTAAACCTATAATAAAATAAACTATCCCGGAAAACAATTATCAAACCCAATCGCATCCACTTGTCGTTTGGCCAAAAGCAACTAAATGCGTAACACTCTCTCCCAAACTTGGGGATAATTCAGAAAAAATAATAACTACAAGAGAACGTTGAAAATTTTTGATGTACAACACAAGCACAGGACTATATAGGTAACCTGGAACTTGAACCCTCATTACATATATGAAATTAAGTACCGTAAACTGGGGCTACTTCGACATCGTGGGTAACTTCGACACCTCGCGTTGCACCTGCGCACTATTAATCTGTGTGTTGTTTAGATAGTTGTTTAGTTTGCAACCGGGGTTTAGTAAATTATAAGTAACATTCAATTTTGTCTCATGTTGGTTGTGTCATAAAAACAATCGACAATAAGAGGCAGAAACGCAAAGAGGGAAAATAAAACTAGTAGACATTAATTGAAATAAATTAATGTACTTAGTAATTAGCATCTATATCTAATCGTTTTTTACACTAACTATATCGAAATTTCACACCAAAGCGTTACTAAAAAGTATGTATCGATTATTATTTGTAAATGAACAAAACAACTACAACAAATTATCTCCTAATTCGGCACAGAATTGAAGACGCACATTTTTGTGGCGGCCTTTATTAATTTAAACTTATGTTCCATAATATAGTTATTTTTCTCCGGGTCAGCAATGTTGGCAACCCTAAGTTTGAATGAAATTATACATTAACCCTCCAGCCGCGGGAAACGCGATTTCCCCGTTCAACATCCCGCGTTTTTCTGCCGAAAAATTGAAAACTTGCACGCGTCAGGAGGGTTAATATAATTATACATTAAATGAAACAAGCAAACGACAAACTAGTCGGAGAATAACCGATAGCGGCAGACAAAATAAAAAATTGACCTATTTATCTCAACGCTAACCTCCTAATGTTCGATACCAATAGGATCGCTTTCGAACCAACAATTCCCCGATCCACTAACGTCGGTATGCACGGTGAGGTTAGGTCGATTGGTACCAGTATAACAGCCTCGACAGAAGCAGGCATAGGCGTTGGACGCATGATGGATATAATAAAGAACCGTTTTGTCAAAAAGGTGGACAAAACATCGAAAGATCTCACCTCGAAGAAACTGAACCCTCTACGATAAACTCCAGACCCACAATCAGTCAGATAATTCAGCCGCAACTCCAGTGGGTCCAAAACCGATACTCCTTCGTGGCAACAACCCGTCCTTCAGGGGTATCTAGACCCGCACACAAAACAGCCTAAAAAGGGTTTAATTCAACACAATAAGAAACGAACTGAGAACCAGTCGCCCGATTACGTACCTAAAGATGATTAGGGCTAGTCTAAACTCCGAAACTAACCTCAAATTACGAGGATACTCAAACACCGCATAAGCGTGAAATGGAACACCAAGACCGACCAACGTATAGGCAGGCTACTTGTAATAACAAGTAGGAGCGTTAAGAGGAATTCGTGCCCCCAATTTTCTACTGGCAAAACACGGAAAAGTTTTGAGGGGTTTTCTTAGCTATTAGTTGACAGAATCGTAAATACAATACACCAAATTAAAGATAAAAAGTATATAATTGTGCTTCTAGTGGTAGATTTTTGATATTTTTGTTTGTTTTTGATAAATCTGTTATTGAATCTGGGGTGCGATTTGCTAAAATCGGCGAGTTTGATACGAGTGAGAACAAATACGAGTGATGTCATAGGGTTTAAAGCGATTTGATTCGTCGATAGGCTCTCGAGTATCAAAACAGCCGGTCGAAACTACGACTTTCTCGTATCGTATCGAAGTGTCAAACGAACTCGGCAGCGAACTCTCAGTCGCCGAGTCCACGGCGAGATCACGGCGAGCAGGGTTGCCAATGTTGTAATACTACATAATACTTTCCTGACAGGAGATTATTGTAATTTTAGATAGTTGAGGTTATGCGATGTACTAACAACTTCGAATTATACGTTCTGTGTTTAGGATCTACACAGTGAATACCATTTTGAAGCTATTATAGTAAGAAATTTGTGAATATGTATCGCTGAAGTTTGGCAGAGGCTATAGGACGACGGTAGTTGCAACCGATATACAACGGAACCCTTGTAATCACTAAAACCCATTCGACTTACCACAAATTGGGTACTCATGCCTATGTAAATGATTGATACGGTACATTATACAGTAATTTTATAGGTTTACGGAGTTATTTCAATTTCCACTTGAATAATAAAACTTGCGCCACTCTGAACGTAAAAGACAAACATGAATTTCTACCAATATTTGGTACTTAGCTGTTACGTACTTTGTAACGGGAACCTACCAGTGGCCGACTACCCAATGACATTTCATTATCAAGAGTCATTCACAATTACGTTGCTGTATCGTAGAAGTCAGCAGTGCTGCCAAACAACGGCATAGTAAGGGGTGTTGAAGTAAAAGTACGTACTTTTGAAATTATTATAGACCACTGCAAACAGAGTTAAACAAGCGATGGTTTGTAACAGAAACAGTTGCATTGAATTTGACAGGAGCACTTTGTTTGGTTCCGTTTACGAGAAAAAACTAAAACAATCATAAAAATAAATTTTATTGTGCAAAAAAATTAGATTACATTTAAGTGATAATAACAAGTGATAATGTGAACAATGTTTTCCAGGCATTTCCTATAGCGCCTACTAAAACGGTATCAGTCCTCCAGTACATTTGATCCACTGTCGACAAGACTGCTGTATTTCATTGGTCCCTTGAGTTGAGTTAATCAATTTTGTAACGTTTTTGTAACAAGAATAAACTTCCTTTTTGTTAAATTCCGTTTTTCCATTTCCATGCTTTGCCATGGTGAATGTTTGTGAATATTTCTAATTTCTGAAATGAGGTAAGTAAACATTCACTGGTATAAAAACGCAGCGTGTACCATACCGTAAACGTTAATATTAACATAGTGTGAAATAATCAACAATATAGTCAAGACGGGAATTAAGAAACTCAGGTTATTACAAACACTGGATACATTTTAGATTGCTTATACCCAGCGTTTCGCTAATGAGTTAGTTTCTTGGGTAAGAACGAAAGATAAATTATAACCTATTTCCGTGTGCTCTTGAGTGTCCGTTATAACCGGTCTTGACTGTATTTCAAGTAAATAGTAAAAATACCTGTACCTTAGAGATGAAGGATTGCTTAATTAGAGATTATGTTCTGTCGTTCCATTATTCTATTGAACGTTCTCCAACATTTTGATCGATCAGTAATAGACAAACTACACGTAAAAGTATTCACCATGCTGTAACCGTCAATATAACAGAATGGATAATTTAGTCATTGGACAGATTCTTCAACGGTTGCCTTATTTCGCAAGACGTATAACTGAAAGTAATTCAAGCAATCAAAAAGAAACGTAACGCATAAAAGGTGCTTTTTACTTGCTGTTTGTGCAGTCCATTTGAACCGATCAACTGGTTAGGACGTGGTTACGAGCTAACAGCAAATTCAGCTCTATATTTTTCAGTACGTAGGCTTGCTTGTCAGATAGTTCGGACCACTTTATCCTAAAAGAAAAACATATTACAGTCTAAAACCAACAATGGCTCCTCATTGATTGTTTACGAGAATACATGTTTTAATAATTACCGGAAACAAATCGACTGTGGCTAAAGATATAAAGTGAACACAAGTTCATAACCTAACTCCACATAACCCCACAATTTCAAAGTGATATATCAGTGTTCCCACATGGAGAAAACGAGAATCGTGACGTCACTCGTAATGTCGTCACTCACTCGCAGATTTTAGCAAATCGCAGTCCTGACATAAAATTGACTGATTTTACGATTTTTTAACGGAGAACTCAAGTTAAAATTGAAATAAGTACCACTAGATTTGTTACACCTTTTTCTTACGATTACGATTCTATTCTTACGATTAATTACGATTAATTCTTACGATAATTCTTACGATTCTATAAGTGTACAAAGTTTCAATTAAAAATATTAATACCCGATATGCTTTTTTTCACTCAAAACTTTACCCTTACATGTGGTGTTCTGGCGTAAAAGTTGTTATTGTCGTGTTACGCACTGTAGCGGCATTCTTGGTGGCAGAGTTGGATAAACCAATGACGTTCAAGCGCGGCAATCGGGTACAGTCACTGAAAACATAAACCGAAAAAGAAAGCGCATGATATCCTTCATCTCTCTTTTGCGAGGATTTTAGCGACTGGCTATTCGACGCCTGCATTCGACTGCCTATCATATCAGGGTCGCATAGGAGCGCGTTTTAACTCGCAAAATTTGAAGCCGATATTTATAATTTAATAACTTTTGCAATCAGTTTGATTCAAGTTAAATACCTACATTTACAACACATGCTAGTAAAAGATTAACTTACAGATGACTGAATACTGTTTGGGTGTTCTGCAAACATATACATTATAGTGGTCATATCCATCCACTAACGGTCTATCTATTACACAGTTCGGTCAGTCTTGAAGCAAACTGCTCGTTAGTTACATTGTCAAAATCAAATCGGTATTGTTAAAGATGTGGCGACTCAGTAAAAACGGAAGGGTCCGGAAAACAGTTCCAAAAAGAAAGTGTACAAATCTTTTGGAAGTGCAAGATGGAGCCGAAACATATTGCATTTTACATGGATTGTTTGTTGCCAGAACTAGTCGATCCTAGGCATACCAGGAATATGCAAATTCGAGATCCTCAGTATATAGTCGAAGCACTAAACAGAACAGGTGCATTTGATAATATGTAATTACGTTAAATTTCTTATTAACAATTCTTATTTTACTTTGCAGATTAACGTATTTCGAAATTTGATGTTATTCCGAGAATATTTTGCACATTAACTACCTACAAAATAAAAATTTAGCACTTTATATTTATTTTACTATTTATCCCATTTTATTATGAATTGACATTACATTTATGTTGATCTTATAATATAATATATAATATATCTTATAATCAGTGTCTCCAATATGTACCTATGTATTTGGACAGTATTTTTGTGGCTCTACAAATTTATTTAATTTAAGAGTGTTATTTCGTTTTTATACATAATCTCATTTTTTTAAACATTTTAAATTCAAAAATATGTTAAGCGTCCAACAAAATTTGTCAATTTTTTTGATTGTCTTTGATACACGAAGCAAAAGGTTTCATAAAAATACGGGCTTATTACCTAGGGCCCGGGCATTTACCATTTTAAATCTATTGCATCCACTAAAGTAGATTATTTATTAAACAAAAGGTAAGTACATATTTATATGTATTTATATTATACTATAAATATTTTATATTGTTAAAAATACCTTTCTATAATATCCTATAACAAGATGTAGACAATTTTGTAAATATACAGTGTATGTGTGTATGAGTATATTGTATATTTATTATTTTTGTGTACTTTTTGTTTATTTATTGTCATACAAAGGCCAGTAGTTTTCATGAATTACTAATTCAATTTACGACAGCAATAACAGTCACTTTGTCATATATTTAAATTTGTATTATATGCATATAGGATATATTACAAGATTTAATTATAAAAATGATCAATGTCACCGCGTTTATTATAAGGTAAAATATTATAATAGCGAGCGAGCTCTGTCCAAAGTTATATTTTGCCAACCGCCCGACAGGCGACAGGCCGCTCCGTCAGCAGTATCTTTTGTCTCTCTCCCACGTCCGCGATGAGTGAGAACACTGATATCACAACTTGTGGTGGAAGCGGGGTACGGGCGACCTGATGGCTAAGCGTGGCTAAGCTCTACTTCTTGCTTCGAATGTACACCCGCCGACTAGGCTCCGCCTTTGCCCGCTTCCTCTAAACACCCCCCCAGTGCCTAGAAACTGAGGCCCGATGAGTACGGATTGCTCGGTGTCGGCTCCTTTGATGTCGGCGTCCCAACTTTTCAGAAATGTGGAAGGGATGCGTGGTGGTCACGTGATAGAGTTCAGCCTTGGTTCGTTAAAGGTTACTAGATGGCGCCACATAAAACGACAGCGTTTAAAAACATTAAAATTGAATTGATTGAGAATAAAGTGATTTTTCATTCAATTATGAAATAAATTCCTCTAATATTGTGAATGACGATGTAATACGGGTTTAAGTATTCTCTCTCGATAATTCAGTGTCGCCCTTCTGGATTTGGTTCGTGAAAATGATACTGGATGGCGCCACTACCAGAACGCTAGCACAATTCAGATATGAAATAAATACCTTAAAAATTGTGATATTCGATGTAATGCCGTTTTAACGATTCCCTCTCGATAATTGAGTGCGAAATTCACTAATATTGTGTTTGAGCAAAAAACATGCAAGCAGAAAAAGCTAGCGCCATCTTACGGGAAAATGGTGAACACAGGCTGAGGGCAAGTATGCGCCCTCAGAATCTTCCCCAAATAGTTGCCGGATTGACCTAACTTATTGTAGTTAAACTATGGACCGACTGTGCTCCGAGGAGACAGCGCCAAATCCCTATGCGAATCGCCACTAGCGGCAAACCGCGAAGCTGCACCACCTCACGCGACCAATAGATGTCGTACGCACCAAAATCCGAAGAACAAATAGCCTACGCAAAAAAATCAGGAAACTACGACCTCAAAGGCAGCAATTACTACTATTTCTAAAAACTTGAAATTTTGAAATTAGAATTTACTCGATCTGAGCTCTTCTGCTAAAATATTCACAAGTTAACTGTCACGTGAGTCACGTCCGGTCGCCGGAAGTCGGTATCAAGTCTGTTATTTTAAATGGAATGACATAATAGTATATTATAATACAAGTTTTATAAGACAAAAATTGGCGCACGAGTAGTTTTGGAACCAAATGGAACGACTGCGCCATACGTCTTATAAAACGAGTGTTATATACTAATTTTTCTACTTTGCAATATTAAATTTATATATATTTCGAAAATTGCGGTTGTCATCTTACAATCTAGAGTAGTTTCATATTCAACAGTTGGTAGTAGTAGTAAAATTCACAAATACGACTGACGCGAGCCAATAGCGATTGAGATGTCAGCCTTATTTGACACTTGACGTCAATATCATTAATCTTGGAAAACTAAAAGTTACCAAATGTTTGTGACCTAGTGTTTTCATAACGACACCGAAACCAGTTTCGTTATGAGTTCATAACGAACGCAAAGTAGAAAATTTTTATTTTTGGTATCAAAATACATAAGTAGTGTAGCTACCGGGATCCTGGGACAAAAATGACCTTGAGTTCGGTCGTGCCTCAGAACCCCGTTCGGAGCCTCTCTGACGTCACGTGACCTTGACAGCCTTATCTGACCTTTGATCTCTTATCTTGTTGACGTCTGTGTGTTTGTTATTCGACCTTTGAGCTTGTTTGTTATCTTATTGACGTCACATGCATGTGCGGTTGCTATGCGCCCTTTGCGCTCTCGTTCTTATCTTATTGACGTGCGCGGGCTGTAATCTCGAGCGCGAGAGACAAGTCTGGACTTGCAAACTTTGTGCCGCCTTGCTGGCGCCATGGATGACGTCACACACACACACGCCCAGTTTAGCGGGAGATTTGAAATAATGTAAAAAAATAGGCGTGCGGTGTGATTTGAACCGGAGACCTAATGTTTACAATGCAATCGACTGACACCACTCGACCACTCGCCCATTTACGGTGAAGAAGCGCTCGTTGGTGATTAGTAGTATGGTTGGTGGCGCGGTTAGAGCGCTCTTCAAGGTCAAATAAAGAAAGAAAAAATGTACGAGAAATCTCCACAAGCCTAGACTAGCCTAAACCTGTAATGTCTAACTCTCCCCCCCTCACCCCCTGAGATAAATAAAACGCATAATAGACTTTTAAAAATATGTATTTAGTGTTTTATTATTGAGGTTGTAAATTACTTTTATTTTTACTTAATCTTTGCTTTCTATTTGAGTTTCATCACTAAGTTCCTAATCATCATCATCATCTGCTTCACTTTTGTCCAGTTCAGACTCTGAAGTAGAATAAACAGTTATATCATCTTCTTCATGGTAACCAACTATTCTGATTGTCGTTGCACCAGGAGGTATAATTACATTCTCTCCAACCTTTTGAAATTTGTAGGACTCCAGAGTGTCCATTTTCAATATTTTACCGTTGTCATCGAAGAAAACGTACTGTATATAATAAGAAACACCCATGATGACTAGTAGTGGGAAGAGTGGGGATGGATTCCAAATGGAACTAAAATTGTTAAATACTCTTCAACGTAATGGTTTATTAATACTGACTTTATGTGTTTTCTTTCGATTTATATCTACATGTATATGATTAACCCCACCATTTTAAGTCTGATATAAATTAAACGCATAATGTTATTGTTAATAAGTATATTTTAATTTAAGTTTAAATGCTTAATAGATAAAATACAATTAGTGAATAATAGTTTGTGTTTAATGTCTTTTAGTAGCTTCTCTATCTTTAGCTTATGGATTTTCCTCCTAGAAAAAATTTTCTGCAATTAAATACTTCTTCTTACATAATAAATAACAATGATTACCTTTTCCGCAGTTCCAATGTTTTTAATTTTAAGGTTTGAGAGGCTTGTTTTAATTTCATTTTGTTTGAGCAGAATAAAGTTATACTTGTATGTTCGTGTATAGGATGTGTGAAAATGAAAGAATAATTTAACAGTTAAATGTATTTATTTTTAGCAAATAGTACATTATTAAAAATTCATAAATGTTATCACATTTGGTTTATCCACACCATTATACATAAAACTCATCTGGGATTGTCCATCTTTGGATCTAACCATGTAGTCATCATACACAGCGGCTCCTATCTTTCTCGGCAGTATAATATTTAACATTTCATGTTGCATAATAACTATTCCGGACATGGTTTTTCCCAGTGTACAACCACAATAAATTTCACCTACTGCTAGATCTTCTAAAAATACTAGGACTTCTACAGCTTTTGCTGCTGCTGTTATTGCTCCCGATGAAGCTGGTACTGATGCTGGTGATGGTGGTAATGGTGGTGGTGATGGTGGTAATGGTGGAGTGATTACATTTTCACTTATTGAAAAATCCTCCAAATCGGCTGCCGTTATGGTGGTGATGGTTGATGAAGCTGATAATGCTGCTGGCGATGGTGGTGGTGGAGAGATTATATTTTCACTTATTAGAAAGGAATCTAAATCTGCTAACGTTGTGGTGGTGGTTGTTTCTGAATCCATTTTTTGTTCCTTCTAGAGCAAGCATAACATCAGCTAAACTACTTATATATAACAGAAACTAATTACATACCTTTTTCTGTTGCCTTTTACAATGACAATTTAGCGGGCTATCACCTAATGTTTCGTAGCACTGTAAATCTAAGGTCGTTTTTGGATAATGCAAATTGACTGAGTTTTGACAAAAACAAAAGTACTCATAGCAATCGTTGCAGAATTGTGTAGGCATTTAGCGGCTCTCTGGTTGAGGATTAGAAATCAGTCTTAATTTATATGAGTTACCACCCCTCTCTATCCAACTATTTATAGAATATTATCTTTGTTTATCTAACTGTTGTCTCTTATCCAAACCTAACCAGTTTACGAAAACTTTGTTATTTTTTGTTTCAACACTTTCTCAACTAAATATACATCTGAATATTTAACTCTTTGCAATTGATAATCATAGAATCCTCCATGAATGTCTTTCTTTTCCATATCCTCTAATAGGTATGTAGTTGGGTTAGTTATTTGCACACGTTTAATTGTAAATATTTCAGTCGACCAATTGGGAGTGTATTTTTTATCGAATACTCCTCGTATTTTTGATATTCGTACCCGATCACCTACTTGAAATTTATTTTTTAGTTGTCCTCTTTTTATATTACTATATAATGTATTCAATAACAGTTGTTCATGTGCTTTAGAAACTTCAATTGGTTTCATTTTTATGGTCCGATGTTTAGAATTGTTATATTTGTTTGTAATACTTTGTAAAATATCAATCCATTTATAGTGTCCTCTGTAACTAAATTCTTTCCACATTATATTTTTTAATGTTCTATTAACACGTTCTACAATTGATGCTTTTTTCTCACTAAAGGTACTATAATGATTTATATTATATTTTTTCATTAGTTGTTTGAATACATTATTGAAAAACTCCTTTCCGTGATCGGTTTGTAAATTTATTGGAATTTGCTCTTTGAAAACGTTTTCTAGAGCCTTAGTAACATCTTTTCCTGTTTTGCTTTTGATGGGAAATGTCCATGTAAATTTCGAAAAACAGTTAATTACTACTAGAATGTAATTGTAGCCGTTATTATTCTTAGCATATGGGATCATTTCAACTAAGTCAGCTTGAAATAAATCGTTTAGAGACTTTAAAATTACTCTTCTTCTTCTAAAATTAATTCTAGCTGGCTTATGAATTTCTTCAATAACTTGTCGTTTTTTATCGTCATCCATTATCACAGAAATTCTATTGTATGATTCTGGCCTCCCTTAGTTCTTCAATGATTGAAATAATTTCGTTCATAACACTTGTATTACCGGCTTCGTGTGATGCAAGTAACAATTGTAGTCTTTCCGTTAATTCGTTCGGATTGTCCCAATAAGCAAATTCCTTAGTCTTATCCACTTGTGTCATTAATACACCACAACTACCACCTGTCTTTTTGTTCTGTACTAGAGGTGCTAATATTTTTCGATACTTTTTCAATTTGCTCCCATCAATTTGTTTGTTAGCTTGATAATAACGTCTATGTGCCTTAGTTTTTAGAACAATCTCGGTGTGATTTTTTTCGTCGGTATCATTATAACGTTGTGGTTTCTTTTTAAATAATAATTCATAAAGTCCGCGTGTAGCTTTATATCTTTTGTTCTTAACAGTTATGTCACCATTGGTTGAAATAGTTATTTGTGAATTCCCAATAAAGAATTTTTCAGTTTCTGCATCATATCTAATGCCATATTTAGTGTCATACTCATCTTCCTTTTTCCTCATCTCACCAATGTATTTTCTTGGTAAGGGATGTTGATAGAGATTCTCATCAATATCATCATCATCATCATCATCATCCTCTACTACCATAGGATTACCTGAAGTATGTGCTATTGGTGATAATGGTTCAAATTTCCCATTACCATCACTTTCCTCCTCCTCCTCATCCTCCTCTTTCTTTACATAACCAGAATCGTTTTTATGATTAAGTTTAGTTTGAATAATTTTTAGTTGTTTAGTAATTGGTGAAAATACTTTTTCTTGTGCGATTTCGCCATGTTTTAAAACACTTAACTTCTTCCGAATTTCTCGTCTTTTTGCGATAATTCTTTTCTTCATGTTTTTTCATTTTCAAACATTTTTACATCTAAATGGGACGACGAACTAACGAAAAATGACCATAAATCCTATGAGTACTACAATAATATAAACTGATAGAAACCTTTACGATATCGTCCTTTAGATAGATCACTATCTTTAGATACAGTTAAAAATCCATGTGGTTCCTTCCAACATAGAGTGCACATATCTTTAAATTTTTCGAAGGGCATATCTGTTCCTATATGGTCTCTGTGTACATATTTTAAGTTTAAATCATCCTGTTTAAATAGAATAATTAAATTACTATTGTCTCTAATGAAATGTTTTGAAACTTGTGCATAAGTTTGTGATAGATAGAAACAATCAATATAATTATGTCGACCCATGCTGAAATATTCACGCATTGTATTTTGGTTACCGCATGAAACATCATCAAAGATGAATGAATATTGAGTTCGGTAATGCTTCATTAGGTGCTAATATATTCTCATTGTTGTGAAAGGAATTAAACGTTATTCCCTTTATTGGTTTCAATAGCCGTTCTAGGTAAACGTATTTAGGTTGATTTAACGATTTTGAATAAATGTAAATATTTTCAAATTTTAATCCATATTTATGTTCAATTAGTGTAATCATCACATTAGTTTTACCGCAATTTGATGGTCGTACGATTATACACCGTACAGTTGAAGGTAAAAGTGTACCATGCCTTGAACACTTTTTTACATCAAAAGCGTCAGAATCGTGGTTTTCTACACACAACAAAATCTTCTGTTGAACTACTTTCATTTTTATGGACACTTACACTAAATAGAGGAGTTGTTATGAACAAGAAGAGGGATAGTTGTATACTATACTTACGAAACATAATAAATATATTATATATTTCCGGTACTTTGGTACACACATTGCAGTATCATTTTAGATATCAAGCAGTCAAAATGAGAGTGTATACTGGCGACGGTCTTATCAATAGCGCTATTAATAGTTTACCCTTTGAACTGCATATACCAGGAGGTTATCAGTTCTGTGGTCCAGGCACTCGTCTTCAAAAACGTTTACAGCGTGGTGATAAACCTAAAAATAAATTAGATGCTGCTTGCAAAGACCATGACATAGCGTACGCAATGGAAAAAGATTTAAAAAATCGCCATAACGCAGATGGTATATTAGCTACAAGAGCAATGGATCGATTTCGTTCTTCAGATGCATCGTTTGGTGAAAAACTTGCGGCATTAGGTGTTGCGGGTGTTATGCGTAGTAAAGTGAAATTAGGTATGGGTTACTCTAATAATGTTAATGCTAAATGCAGTAAAATTATACGAAAACATTTAAATTCGCTTAAGAAAATTACTAAATTACTTAATGACGCATATGATGATCTGGATAATAATTTAAAAGATCCCAATGTTGTCGGTGAAATAAAGGAGAAAAAGAAGCAAACAGTGAACAAAAAGAAAAAAAGTAATGGTGGAAACGAAATTTTAAACAAAGCAATGTTGGCAGTACTGAAAAAGAAAAATGAAGATGCACCAGTCAGTCGAAATGAATTAGATTTAATGATGGAAGTTGACGATGTTGATGTTTCAAGTCCAGAAATACCAACACCATCACAACCACAAACTGTACCAACTAAGAAGAGAAAATTGGCAAAAAAGACCAAATTCAATATCGAAGATAATATGATAATTAACCCACCTCAACAGCAACAAGATCCTATTTTGAAACGTAAATTAGAAGATAACTACAATGAGGAAGTAGATAATTCGTCTGCCAAACGAATTAAAACCTAGGTACAAAGTCGTTACGTTCAATAGTTTCATGAGAACTTTGGCGGTGAACGTATCATTTTGTTAGCATAATGAAGAAAAAAAAATCAGAAACCGAAACAGAAAGCTAAATCTGTTTCTTTACCGAAAATCATACAGGAAATAAAACGAAGAATTGTTCAAAAACAACCTCAGAACATAAAAAGTGCTATACGGGTTGCAAGTAAAGTGGCAGCAAAATTTAAATCAAAAGTTAAAACCAAAAGTAAACGTATAATACCAATACCGAAAACAGGTGGGATTTTACCTCTAATCCCAATCTTTGCTGGTCTATCGGCCCTCGGAGCGCTATCTGGCGGTGCAGCTTCTATAGCAAATGCCGTAAATCTAGCTAAACATGCAAATGAAAAGCTAAAGGAATCAACACGTCATAATAGGTCAATGGAGGCTTTAGCCATGGGAAAGGGTCTCTATTTGAAACAATACAAACGAGGCTTAGGTTTGTATTTGCATCCGATAGAAGCACAACGAAACTATTCAAGATGAATATGACTAGACGACGACCGCTAACCAATGTGGACATAATAAAATATACAAAAAAAATTAAAATTCCACATTTTCGCGGTGTATTCATGAAGGATGAGCTACCATCTAAGATACGAAAAATATTTGAAGCGGGTGTCATTAATTTGGATGACTCCATTGGTCCGGGAACACATTGGGTTGCGTACAGAAAAAATAGGAAACAAATAATCTACTTTGATTCGTATGGTAACCTGAGACCGCCCAGAGAAGTAATCAAATACTTCACTTCAAATGGTGCAGTTCGAATTTATTATAATTATAAAAAGTATCAGATGTTATTGAAACCGTCTTATAATTGTGGACAGTTATGCATAAAATTTTTGCTAAATAAATTATATAAATAGAGTGTACAGCTTTTATTATTCCTATTCCCTGCTTAGACACGAATTGAAAATGTCATCGTTCACTTTTACGTTTCATCAGAAATCTTCAGTGCTCACATCTAAGATATATCCACCAATTATTTTAAGTGATGGTGATAATTACGCAATAGGTTTGGTGAATTTCGTCAGCTATAATTCGATACCAAACGTAGACTCATCAAACAACAATTTTTACTATAACAATACAAAACAAATGACCCTACCGGAAGGATTATATGAAGTGAGTGACATCGAAAACACCATAACAAGTCATATCGAAGATAAATGGACCAAAGATCGTCCGATTGTAATGAAAAAAGCTAATCGGAATACACTAAAATGTGAGATTAAATCCAGCGAAGATATTGACTTTACGAAACCGAACAATATAGGAAGTTTATTGGGATATAAACCGAAGGTACAAAAAAGGACATTAAACATGAATCAGACTATCCCATAAATATTTTTAAAATTAATACTATAAATGTAGAATGTAATTTAGTTACTAATTCGTACAGCAATGATGATCAAATGCACATTCTGCATGTGTTTTATCCAACAGTCTTACCTGGTACAAAAATTATTGAAAATCCTGCAAACGTTATCTATCTACCAATCAACACCAAATATATAACTGAAATTATACTTAAAATAACCGACCAAGATGGTAATGTAGTTAATTTCAATAACGAAACCATAACGGTAAGACTTCATCTCAAACGTGTGTGATATTATCTCATTAGAAATGGTATTCATATATAATGAGCATATAAATACATCAAGTGCTAAACCACCCATACGCAATGTAAAAAGAACTCTCAAGGTGCTAACAACATCCAATAGGAAGTTTTTAAGTGCATTAGGATTTAAAATATTAGAAGAAAAACAAAATTGGTAGAAGACTTATTGCGTTCTGGTCCGATCTGAAAATCAGTGTAAAACAATTTGGTCTGCGTTTGTTGTGCGTTTGTCGCTGTTTCGTTCAAGACATAAAAAAATGAGTTTTTATAACCTAAAAGTTGGTGAAGGAATCTATGCAGATAATTCAATCACTAGGTATGAATTCCACACACACCAACCGTATGCCGCTACAAGCTTCAATCATAACGATGAAATTAGGATTCCAATTCAGACTCAGGACTTGTACTCATTACCCTCCGAATCACTACTATGTATCGAGGGGAAACTATTGAATGAGGCTGGTGAAGTTAGTAAAACATTGAATTTTGTGAACAATGGTATCATGTTTTTATTTGATGAAATTCGTTATGAATTGGGTGGAAATGTCATTGATAGGACAAGACTTCCGGGGATAACAACTACGTTAAAAAGTTATGCTTCCTATTCCCCTGGCACTCTTACCAGACTACAAAATGCCGGATGGAATCACCAATCGTATCCAAAAATAATTGATAAAGATGGAAACTTTAGTGTCTGTATACCGTTGTCTATGCTATTGGGATTTGCAGAAGATTTCCGTAAAGTAATATTGCATGTTCGCCAAGAGCTCATACTACTGAGGAGCAATTCATATTTGAACGCTGTGTGTAATAATCCGGTAACAGCTGAAGATAAACCGAACATTAAGATTAGTAAAATTGCGTGGAAAATGCCCCATGTTATGGTTGGTGATGAGCAAAAAATACATCTGATGGATCGCGTTGCATCGAATATGGATTTAGAAGTGGCATTTAGAAGTTGGGAACTGCAAGAGCTTCCGTTAGTGCAAGAAAATACTAATCATACTTGGGCCATTAAAACAACTAGTCAATTAGAAAAACCTAGATTTATTATTTTTGCATTTCAAAGCGAAAGAAAAAACTCCCTAAATCGCAATATGAGTCAATATGATCATTGCGACTTAACAAACATAAAACTATATTTAAATTCTGATGTATATCCATATGATAATTTAAATGTAAACTTTAATAAGAGCAATTTTTCCATGCTTTATGAAATGTATGCAAACTTCCAGAAATCATATTATTATAAAAGTAGTGGGGCAGAACCATCTCTCTCTCCAATTGATTATAAACAGTTAGCTCCGTTGGTGATCATAGACTGCAGTCATCAATCTGAAGCAACTAAGACCGGAGCCGTTGATATTAGATTGGAATTTGAAACCAGTACAAACGTCCCTGCAAAGACAAGTGCATATTGTCTCACACTCTACGATCGTATCATCAACTACAATCCGCTAACGAGTGTTGTGAGAAATTTCTAAGCAAATAATGTATATTGTGGATTTTCAAGGCTTCCAGTATAAGGATAGTGATTTTTTCATCAAAGAATTGGCTATTTGTAATGTCAGTACTGGTAGTAGTCTACACACACTTATTGCACTCACACATAAATTGGAATGGTACAAAACATCTTTGAGGGATCACATGCAATGGACCACCACAAATATACACGGCTTAGATTGGAACCAAACGTCAGATTTTACCACTACAATACCACAAGAGGATATTTCGAGATATTTAAAAGACGCAGTTGGGAGTGAAATTATCTTAGTTAAAGGTCTGAATAATAAAATTATGCTTAAGAAATTTCTTTCTAATGTTATTATAGATATTGATAAAATTGGATGCCCAAATTTAAAAGAATTAAGTACTTTAAGTGTTAACTATCACTGCAAATGTCATTTATTGAACAGTGTTGAGCTAAATTGCGCTCTGCGAAATGTACATGTACTGTATAATTGGATTATTAAATAAAACAAAAACTATCAACTGTATATATGTTTTTATTTAAATATAATGTATGTACACAATAAGTTTGCATTTATTATAAAATATTTTCAAGAATATTGATCTTTTTCTTCGTTTTCTTAACCGGCACCGGTTCGGCATACTTGAAGACGTCGTCTTCTTCATCGTCTTCCTCTATCTCCTCAACGTCCTCCTGATCACTTTCAGGGATCACTACGACTTTCCTTTTGCGCTTTGGTGCCTGCTGTTGCTGTTTGGGTTGAGGTTGTGCTGAAGGGATTTCTTCGTCTTCTTCTTCGTCTTCATCCTCTTCTGGCGGTGCCTCAAGGAACTTTTGAGGCTCCTCAGGCTCCAGCTGAACATTAAACTTAAACATCTTCAGCGCGTCGCGGAAGATGTAGAGTTCCTCTTGATTCTCCAAGTGTAGTTTCATGTAGGTGACTGGCAAGTCCCCAAACTTGCTTTGCAGGGTTGTTAATTTCGGTGTGTATGACAAGGTGATCATCACCTGGCCCTCCTTTTCAGTAATGCCCCATAGGTGAAGAGCTGCTTACAGATTACGAACAGCATCTTCGTCGGCAGACGGACACTGGTCGACTTCACGATTATGGTGCTTGGAATTGAAGCCATGATGTTGAGTAGTAGTAGTAGTAGTAGTAGTAGTAGTAGTAGTAGTAGTAGTAGTAGTAGTAGTAGTTGTAACTGAAAGAGAAGTACAGTACAGCTGGAACTGCTTCCACAAAATATATACCCAAATTTTGTTGACGTTAATAATCACATGATGTCAAAACAATATGTAATGGAATATTCCCGAATGCTTACGTGCGTGATAACAAATCTATAAATATTTCAGGGTAATATCAAAAATTGTTTATGAAGACATTTCATCATCATATAATCACATCATGCAATAACAACATGTAATGGAATATCCCCGAATGCTTACGTGCGTACAAACTCAAGCATTACGTAAAAAATCGAATGTGATAACAAATCTATAATTATTTTAGGGTAAATATCAAAATTGTTTATGTAGACATTTCATCATCATATAATCACATCATGCAATAACAACATGTAATGGAATATTTCCGAATGCTTACGCACGTTCAAAATCCAATGTGATAACAAATCTATAATTATTTCAGGGTAAATATCAAAATTGTTTATGAAGACATTTCGTCATCACATGATGCAATAACAACATGTAATGGAATATTCCCGAATGCTTACGTAGACAAAAAAATTAGCGTGTATTATGTTTGTTCATTTCAAATACAGAGATCATGACCTAGTGTGATAGGATTCTATATCAGTCTACGACTGAACTCTAAGAGATTATTTGGTTAGAAAACATATTTTCATACTTAAATACCCAGTGTTCAATAAAAAATGATCATTAAGTCCATATATTACATAGAAAAACATTTATGTGGTCAATATATTCGCAATAATGTCGTCACCAGAAACTGTTGCCGATCTATCGAGTGTTGCTATCAAGAAACTTGAAGAGGTAAGCAGAATAATTAAAACACGTCCTCAATTATTACTTTTGGTGAAATCGATAAATAAATTAATTCTAACTGTTCGGAAAGCAACCAAAAATAAATCTGCTAATAGTGGAAACTTTTTAAAATTGGAATCTAATTTAGGGTTACTTAAATGTTTCAAAGAACGGTTTAAATGGTTGGCAAATCAAAGAAAAAACCGTAATAATAAGCGAAACCTACAATGGGAACAAGTTGAATCTTGCTTTGATTGTAGAATTCAAAGCGGTGTTATTGTTAATTATAAAATTTTGGATCCGGAAATTTTTTTGGATAAAGCATTTAAGAGTTTTTCATTGAAAATAAAAAAATAGTTAAAAACGTCTCTGTTAAAGGTTAATACAGTATTCTATGCGACTTTTGTTAAACCACAGAACGGTGATACTGATATTAAACATTTTCCTACCAAAACCGAGGTTATTGATAATGGTGTCAATTTAAAGGAATGGTATAGGGAACATGTTAAAAATAAAATTTTAACGAAATTACAAACGTTCGAAGAGCGTGACTCAGGATGGGCGCTCTATCAGATTTTACAATTAAAAATTAATATTAATAACTATGCGCCAATAAGCTGTGGTCTATCTACGTTTGTGCAAATACCGCCATTTATTAGCAAAACAAAATCAGTAATTAATATAAAAAATGATGATCCATACTGCTTTTTATGGTCAATTATGGCCGCGAAGTATCCGTGTGATAAAAAGAAGAAAAACGTTTCTAGAACTAAGTCGTATCCACACTTTCGAGATAAACTAAAATATGATGGTATTAAATTTCCAATGCGTCTTAAAGATATACCTAAATTTGAAAATATGAATAACATGTCAATTAATGTGTTTATAATTAGTGATGGTAGGAATAGGGAAATTCTACCTACATATCTAAGTAAATTTCATTTTAAAGAAGAAATTAATTTATTAATGCTTAAAACTACGATGATAATGATGATGACGATGGTGATGTTTACGTTACACGACAAAATCATTTTGCATTAATTAAAAATTTATCTAGTTTATTAAAGAATCAACTTCCAGATTCTAAAAATAAAAGCTGGATCTGTAATCGTTGTCTAAATCATTTTGCAACGCAGGAAACATTAAACAGACATATCACCATGTGTAGAAACATAAATAAAGCTAAAATTATTTTACCTAAAGAACCTGAAAATATACTGTCGTTTAGTAATTATAAAAATGTATTAGATGCACCTTTTGTCATCTATGCCGATATCGAAAGCATTCTATTAAAACATCAAGATAGTAAGGTTACTACAACTTTGAAAAGAGAACAGAAACATGAAGCATTTAGTATTGCTTACTATTTAAAATGTTCTTTTGATGATTCCCTTTCGAAATTTGAATTATATACAGGTAAAGACTGCAGTATCTGGTTTGCAAAAAAATTGGAAGAAATTGCATTGGAATTAAATACAAGATTTGTTAATATAGTACCAATGAACTTATCAAGAATTGAAAAAGAACAACATAAATGTGCAAAAAAATGTTATCTCTGTTTAAAACCATTTACCACGTCAAATTACAAGGTCAGAGATCACAATCATTTTACAGGAAAATTTAGGGGTAGTAGCCACAACTTATGCAACTTGAAATTGAAAGATTCACATGCTCTTCCAGTAGTTTTCCATAATCTCTCCGGCTACGATTCTCATTTTATTATAAAAGCTATCGCAGTTAATATTCCAGGTAAAACTAGTCTATTACCACTGAATAAGGAAAAATACATTTCTTTTACAAAGTATATTAGTAATACAAAGGTAAATATCAAATTTATAGATTCTTTTCGCTTTATGGCAAGCAGTTTAGACAAATTGGGATCTTATTTAAATGCTAATCAAAAGATAATAACAAGAAAAATGTGTAAAAATGATTATGAATTTACATTACTTCAAAGAAAAGGTATATTTCCTTATGAATATTTAGATAATTGGGATAAGCTTAGGGAAACAGCTTTACCATCTAGGGAACATTTTTATAGTAAGTTAAACAATAAGGGGCTATCGGAGTCTGATTATAAACACGCTTGCGATGTATGGAATCATTTCAAAGTTGAAAATATTCAACAGTATGCAGAGTTATACTTGAAAACTGATGTTTTAATTTTAAGTGATGTTTTTGAAAATTTTAGAAAAATTTGTAAATCTACCTACGGTTTAGACCCCCTGCACTATTGTACAGCGCCTGGTTTAGCATTCGACGCCATGTTAAAAATTACTCATGTTAACTTAGAATTACTCACCGACGTGGATATGTTAATGTTTATTGAACGGGGAATCAGAGGTGGGATCTCTCAGTGTTCCAACCGTTATGGAAAAGCTAATAATAAGTATATGAAAGATTATAATGTTGATCATGAACAATCCTATTTAATGTACTTTGACATTAACAATTTATATGGGTTAGCAATGAGCCAACATTTACCAATGGGTGAATTTGAATTCATCACCGACCGTGATATATATTCGCTGCCTAGTGTTGAATCTGTACCTGATAATAGTCCCATTGGATATATTTATGAAGTAGATATTACATATCCAATGGAACTATTTGGAAAACATAAAGATTTGCCTCTATGTCCTGAACATATGGTACCACCTTGCTCACAAACAAAATTTCCTAAATTACTAACAACATTCTATGAAAAAAAAAAACATTATGTTATTCATTATAAAACGCTACAACAGGCTCTTAAATTGGGTATCAAAGTTGACAAAATTCATAAAGTGTTAAAGTTTAAGCAGTCAGATTGGTTACGAAAATATATCGAGTTAAATACTGAAATGAGAAAAAATAGTAACAACGACTTCGAGAAAAATTTCTTTAAACTAATGAACAATGCAGTGTTCTGTAAAACAATGGAAAACGTACGGAAATATCGATATATTAAATTAGTCACGAAATGGTCAGGACGTTACGGAGCAAACTATTATATTTCTCAACCAAATTTTCACAGTAGTACAATCATCGATAATAATATGATATTAATTCAAATGAACCGATTAAAAATTTTTTTTCAAAACCCATATACGCGGGAATGGCAATATTAGACATTTCCAAAACGTATCTGTATGATTTCCATTATAATTATATGCTTGAAAAATTTAATAATCAAGCCAAATTATTATACTGCGACACTGATTCGTTAATTTACCATTTATTCGTGGATGACATTTATCAAAATATTAAGGATGACATTGATAGGTTTGATACCTCAGATTTCCCCGAAAAGAATATATATAACATGCCTAGAGTAAACAAAAACGTGATCGGCTTAATGAAAGATGAGAATTGTGGACGTATCATGACTGAATTCATTGGTCTTAAATCGAAAATGTATGCCATCAAAGTGCAAACAACTGAAGATGAGGTAAATCAACTTCAAAGAAAACTGAGTGTTATAGGTGAGGATACTGAGCATATCCAACACTTGGTATCAAACATAGGTACTCTAAAGAAAGCTAAAGGTGTAAAATCATCTTCACTAAACCATATAACCTTTGATTATTATTTTAATTGTTTATTTAATAATGAAACCTATAGGACTGATCAGTATTTAATCAGATCTGAAAAACATGTAGTTTATACAATAAAACAAAGCAAACTAGCGTTAAGTTCATATGATGATAAAAGAATTGTTAACTATTTATATACAGACACCAAACCATGGGGTTATACGTAGTTTTAATTATCTTGTATTTGTCTTCAAGTATATATGTGAGCAGATCTAGAGAGGGGGAAAATACAGGTTAGATAGCTTAAACTAAAATAAAATATACATCTATAGTTAGTATGATTTCAGCTATATCAAGATGTTGATGGTTTTACTATTCCTCTTACCTCTGACGAGAGGTAATTCAGTACAAGAAGAGCAGTGTGATTATTACAAGCGTGAATCTGAAAACTGGCGAAATGACTATAAATCCCTTTATAATGTCAGTCTATCTATTCATCAAGAATGTACAGATGAACTGGACCAATGTACGGAAGACCATATGAGCGAAATGGATTTGACTGACGAGTGTTTCAAGAAAATCGCAGGATTCGAAAGACGAATTGAAAATTTAACTGTATCTACGGCACTCATCGAACGTGAAAATTTAATAAAACAAAGTATTCAACTAGAATCTACCATACAAGAATTGAGAAAGTCCCTAAATGACTCCAATAAAAAACGGAGTTTTTCGTACGGCCTCATTAATGAGTATAAACAAAATATAACGGAATTACGTGACCTGTATGATAAAATTGTATTAGATGCACATATGTTAAAATTTGATTATGATAACTGTGATGTTAAGTTAACAAAATGTATGAATGACATTCTTCAAAAAGAACGAAAATTAATACAAAATATAAACGACTGTGTGGAAAGGGAGGAACAATGTCAAGAGAAGAAGAATAGATATTCACTTAATCTAAGCATTTGTCGAAAATCAAATAGAAAGCACAGATTAAGTAAAAATAAAAGTAATTTACAACCTCAATAATAACTTATGATATGTGAATTAGTAAAACACTAAATACATATTTTTAAAAGTCTATTATGCGTTTTATTTATCTCAGGGGGTGAGGGGGGAGAGTTAGACATTACAGGTTTAGGCTAGTCTAGGCTTGTGGAGATTTCTCGTACATTTTTTTTCTTTCTTTATTTGACCTTGAAGAGCGCTCTAACCGCGCCACCAACCATACTACTAATCACCAACGAGCGCTTCTTCACCGTAAATGGGCGACTGGTCGAGTGGTGTCAGTCGATTGCATTGTAAACACTAGGTCTCCGGTTCAAATCACACCGCACGCCTATTTTTTTACATTATTTCAAATCTCCCGCTAAACTGGGCGTGTGTGTGTGTGTGACGTCATCCATGGCGCCAGCAAGGCGGCACAAAGTTTGCAAGTCCAGACTTGTCTCTCGCGCTCTCGAGATTACAGCCAGCACGTCAATAAGATAAGAACGAGAGCGCAAAGGGCGCATAGCAACCGCACATGCACGTGACGTCAATAAGATAACAAACAAGCTCAAAGGTCGAATAACAAACACACAGACGTCAACAAGATAAGAGATCAAAGGTCAGATAAGGCTGTCAAGGTCACGTGACGTCAGAGAGGCTCCGAACGGGGTTCTGAGGCACGACCGAACTCAAGGTCATTTTTGTCCCAGGATCCCGGTAGCTACACTACTTACATACATCATTTTTAATAGGGTTTCCCTATACCTAAATATCACAATTTTTGAGTGCTTTAATTTTACTAATCTTTTGGTGATTTTTGCGGTTACGTTTAAAATTGAATATCTGGGTTATTATTTAAACTAGAAGTTTCATGATTGCTGATTGGTGGTCCAAAACTGGAAACATAACCAAATAAGATGATACTTTTCATCATGATATCTTATACATGTTCAAAATTTACAACACTATCATTGAATTTTCAAACGTAAAACTCATTTTTTTCAAATGGAACATCCTGTATGCCGATACGCCATTCGATAGGAAATCTTATTCCCTATCAATCAATATCAGGGTTCCCTATATCTATCTTTAATAGTTTTTGGGATATTGTCACTTTTTCTTTAAATCCATTTTGAATACTCCCATTTAGTAATGGGGGACGAAATTAGATACGAAATTTACAATTAAACGTTAAATAGTGATAAATATTTAGACATTTTGCGTGGATGTGTGAACAATTTTCGCGAAACTCTTCCCATCAATATTTTACGCGACAGCTTTTATTAATGGACGGTACACCGGCACATTGTTCGCATGTGGTATCCATTCAACTTAATCAGATGTTTGACGACAGGTGGTTCGGGGACCCGGCGGTGGCCACCAAGCTCACCAGATTTAACACCATTAGAATTTTATTTCTGGGGTCATATGAAAAGTCAGGTCTATTCCACACCAGGTAATACTCGAGAAAAAACAGAGTAGTAGCCGCCGTTGATAGACTTCAGCGACAAGAAATCCGAAGAACGACGATGAAAGAAGTACAGCGAAGAGTTATAAAATGTTTGGTGCAGAACGGGCAGCATTTCGAATAACATAATTAAGTTTTAATTTAAGTTAGATATCCCAAATATATTATTTTAGTTTTAACAAACCTGTTCAATATTTTTGTTTTCCTGCTGTTCCAAAGTTGTTACGTTGTTATAAATGAAGAATAAATCGTTTTGTATTTCGTTTGCATTCTTTTATACTGACAATGTCACAAAAACTATTAAAGATAGATATAGGGAACCCTAATATTGATTGATAGGGAATCAGATTTCCTATCGAATGGCGTACTGGCTGTTCCATTTGAAAAATAGAGTTATCTATGTTTGAAAATGCAATTATTGTGTTGTATATTTTGAACTAAAATAAATAATATAATATATAATATATAATATAATATAAATAAAGATATCATGATGAACTAAATATCGTCTTATTTGGTTAGGTTTCTAATTTTGGACCACCAATCATGAAACTTCTAGTTTCAATAATAACCGAGATATTCAATTTTAAACGTAACAGCGAAAATCACCAAAAAATTAGTAAAATCTGGAGAACGGACGTGACAGTTAACTTGAGAATTTTTGAGCTGAAGAGCTCAGATCAAGTAAATTCTAGTTCCTAAATTTCTTGTTTCCACAAATAGTAGAACATGAGAAACTTGTAATGTACCAGTTCCGTGAGACACCCTGTATAAAAAGTAACAATTTGTATAAACAAAGAACAACCGCCTGTGCCCGAGTCTATAAACTTTTATATGGCATTTTACTCCATAGACAGGGTCCTGCAACTAAGCTCCCGTCTTCTGTAGCTCACTTACTCATTAAGCTAAGAGTTTGACATTTTGCAAGCTTACCCTGTACTTCAAGGTACAATTCAAGAAAATATTTTTTATTATACAGGGGGTGTTCCAAAAATGTGCAACGCCATGGTAATATATTTTTTTAAATTGCATGCTATACATTTTTCTACACATTTGGAAGCCTTTTATGGTTGCCTACATATCACCAAAATTTTATTGAAATCGGTTGAGTGACCGCAGCGGAAAAAAATAAAAACAAAAAAAAAATGATTTTGCATCGTAGGCTTTAAAAATCAATAAAAACCACAAAATGCACCTCGTTAATAAAATTTTACGACGTGCTTATTAAGTTAGATGTAATAGTCTCGTTAACCAAGTGACATTGATCCAAATTATACAGGGTGACCAAAATCGAGTGTCAAACTTGTCAAACTTCAAAGCGTGTTATTGTTCTTATTTTAAATTGGAACCCATAAATTTTTTTATGTGAAATGATGCAGAATTAAAAAAATAAACATTGTTTCTAAATACAACCCCATAACAATCCCAATATTTTAAAACTTATTCGCCAAAAACTCATTTTTCAACGTTTCCAACGGAAATTTTAGATAATAAATATCGTACGCGGCTTTGAAAAACAATTTATTTCATAAAAAATAATAGACGTATTTTAGATTTGAGTGTACTTAATTAAGTAGTTATTCAAATGCTAAATTTACTGCATAATTTACCTATAGCGGTAAGGACGGAAATGTGGCTATAGGTAAATTTTGCAGTAAATTTGGCAATTGAATAACTACTTAATTAAGATTTAAGGGAAGCGAAAAGCAATAATTGTGTTCCGATGATATCTTTTATTTAGAACTTGCGGCTACCAGGTTTCGAATTAATCAATTCGTCTTCGGGCCGTGCTACAATGAGAGTTACAACATAGAAACAATTCAATCAAACAAAAAATTCACTAATTACCGTCAGTTACAACTCATTAGATTCAACGGCGTAAGAAACTTTGAGGTTATATCCACATGTTACGTTCATTATTGTGTGAAATCGATAGTTCTTACAAATACAAAACATATGACACTGTTCGTCGAGTAATATGGGATCTGAAAATGATGATTTAGAACATAGATAGTCACAAATATGTGTATTAATTACCTAGATACCAGAATCACGTGTTTATTTGGATATCGTAAAGCAATGGAGTGAAGCGAGTAAACTAAACTGGGGATATTTTAGTTTATGTTGGTGGTTCTGGTATCCTTACACCAGAATACGGCCAATGTGGCCGTAATCTCTTACAACGGTATAAAGAACATACCAAAGACCGGAACTCCAGCGTTTTTAAACATCTTGCTGAATACCACCACAACATAAGCACTAACAATATTTCCCTTATCCATGACGTTACTAAATCTAGAAAAATGAACATTCTAGAGGACCTAGAGATTTACCGACATCATAAAAACTACCCAGACCTGCTTCTTAACGAAGTTACTGATATTAACAAAAATCATATGTTTGTAAATATACTTTAAAAAGTCGCGCTAAAGATTTGAATGTAAGGATACCAGAACCACCAACATAAACTAAAATATCCCCAGTTTAGTTTACTCGCTTCACTCCATTGCTTTACGATATCCAAATAAACACGTGATTCTGGTATCTAGGTAATTAATACACATATTTGTGACTATCTATGTTCTAAATCATCATTTTCAGATCCCATATTACTCGACGAACAGTGTCATATGTTTTGTATTTGTAAGAACTATCGATTTCACACAATAATGAACGTAACATGTGGATATAACCTCAAAGTTTCTTACGCCGTTGAATCTAATGAGTTGTAACTGACGGTAATTAGTGAATTTTTTGTTTGATTGAATTGTTTCTATGTTGTAACTCTCATTGTAGCACGGCCCGAAGACGAATTGATTAATTCGAAACCTGGTAGCCGCAAGTTCTAAATAAAAGATATCATCGGAACACAATTATTGCTTTTCGCTTCCCTTAAATCTAAACCTACCGATGACGATGGAGAGATTCATTACTGATATACTTAATTAAGTACAGTAAAATCTAAAATACCTCTCTGCGTTATATTTTATGTAATAAATTGTTTTTCAACGCCACGTACGATATTTATTACCTAAAATTGCCGTTGGAAACGTTGAAAAATGAGTTTTTGGCGAATAACTTTTAAAATATTGGGAATTGTGATGGGGTTGTATTCAGAAACAATATTTATTCTTTAATTCCGCATCGTTTCACCTAAAAAAAAATTATGGGTTCCAATTTAAAATAAGAACAATAGCGCGCTTTGAAGTTTGACAAGTTTGACACTCGATTTTGGTCACCCTGTATAATTTGGATCAATGTCACTTGGTTAACGAGACTATTACATCTAACTTAATAAGCACGTCGCAAAATTTTATTAACGAGGTGCATTTTGTGGTTCTTATTGATTTTTAAAGCCTACGACGCAAAATCAATTTTTTTTGGTTTATATTTTTTTCCGCTGCGGTCACTCAACCGATTTCAATAAAATTTTGGTGATATGTAGGCAACCATAAAAGGCTTCCAAATGTGTAGAAAAATGTATAGCATGCAATTTAAAAATATATATTACCATAGCGTTGCACATTTTTGGAACATCCTGTAAATAAAAAATAATTTCTTGAATTGTACCTTGAAGTACAGGGTAAGCTTGCAAAATGTCAAACTCTTAGCTTAATGAGTAAGTGAGCTACAGAAGACGGGAGCTTAGTTGCAGGACCCTGTATATGAAATCTGACTAATTTGCGTTCCGTAAAATATTATAAACAACCGCATGTGCCCGAGACAATAAAGCTTTATATGGCATTTCTCAGGAGAATGTAGAGTAGTTTGCACCAGTTTTTTTGGTGAAGCGGTATATATTACTAGATAATTACTAAGATCGTATTTTTCTATGATTGGACATTGCTTTTCCATTGCCAGCCTCTCCTTAATCTATAGTCGCCTAACTAGAAGTTTAGACTGCATTGAAAGACCCGACATTTTCGTAACTAGGAATTAACGTAACCTACCAGTTTGTTAATAAGCAGATTTAACCTTGCATTGATAGATCCACCCTTAATGAACTTTCATGGTCAGAGTATAAATTTTGAGTGAGTTTTGTACTTATCCAACGCATTATTTATGCAGAGATGTTTGAATAATTGCAATATTTTTTTCCCTGTTTGTAGCTCGATACAACTATTTTAATAAAAAGCTAAGTTTAATTTTCCAGTAAATTGAATAAAAAATACCTATTTCAATTCTACATCAAAAAGTGCTAAGATACTTTCTTAATACAACTACAGTTATGTACTCTAATCCGAACTGCTGGGTAGTCCGAACAGCCCTCTTGTGTAAAGTGGTATGCATAATCCGAACGACATGGTATGCGTAATCCGAACCAAACATATTTTTGAATGCTGGTGCATTTGCGCACCCTATCATCGTATGTTGAACTTAAACTACCACTACTTTAGTTAGTAAACATATCTACCAGAAAGCACATTATGCTAAAATTGACACAAAAAGCGGAAGTAATAATCTTAATAGACAAGAGCCTGTGCTATAACCTTCATTTGCAATACGCCATAATGTAGGTAAGGCCACAACCGCGAATATTAAAGCCAAAAAGTGCAAATTTTAAGATATGTGCCACGAACTGAAAAAAGATTGAGCAATTTCAAAACTATTTGCACAGCTGAGTACCCTGATGAAGAACAAGCGTTGTTTACCTGGTCTTTGCAGCAGCGTGAACGTCATGCTTAATCTCTGCGGTCATAATAGAAGAAAAAGTGCGAATACTTTACAAAACACAGTTAGATTTGTTTGTAACCACTCACCGGGTGATTGCAAACGAATCTAACGGTGTTTAAGAGTGATTAAATGAGTTCAATATTTTTGTATCTTGAATGTTTGTTAATTTACGTTTTGTTTGTATTGTTACTTTGTATATTGTACAGTTTAAAAAAATCGTTTATATGTATGTATTATTTTTCCAAACTGAAATAAACAAAAATGGGTTGTGATTTCTAGTACACTAGCAATAACTGAGAGGTATCTATGATCTGAACTTGGTCTGGATTATAGATAGCATTTTAAAATGTGTAAAATAATAAAAAAATAAAAGGTATCGATACATCTAACGTTGTTCAGATTATAGATACATTTTATATGTATTATATGATATTGGTAATCCGAACGATCGAGTAATCCGCACGGGCTCTGCCAACTTTCTGTTCGGATTAGCCATACATCACTATACAATAGCTCAGTTAAACTAGACAATAAAGCTATACACTTTGGAAAAATTCAAACCTCGCTGGATTCTTGTATACACCTTAGGCCCCATATTAAAAATAACCTTTGTTGAAATGTTTTTGGAACATTTGTTGAAATGTTTTTGGAACATTTGTTGAAATGTTTTTGGAACATTTCAAAGTAGCTTACCGCTATACCAGTAGTAAATACTCACTGTATTACAAATAACGTGAAAAAAGTGCCAGTCGATATTGTGTCGTGAGTTATTCGCGGTCACAATTGATCGAAGTAGGTTTTTAACAATATCTTTCTATTGATCGTGCGACAGTAAGCATTATAACAAAGAAAATTAATCGTTAATATGTGTCGTAAGTAATACGCACCTTGCTTTTTGTAGAAACGCATCCAAACTTCTGCGACTATGTATACAAATAAGTAAAGGTGAATTCTTCCATCCGTTCGATATTTCGATACATAAGAAGGAAAGCTTGAAGACGCAGTCATTTATTTGGACCCTATCGTGACAGGATCAATTTGGACACGTCTGGCGTTATCCTCAAGGCTCACTACATAGATAACAAAATATAAGCCACAAAATGTATGTTAAAAGGAACAGTCTACTTACAGTACAGTCATGGAAACCCCACAGTCAGTTATAAGTTAACTACACGACAAGCGTATGTCAGCGTATGTTGGCGGGATCAAGCGGTGAAAGTTAGGTTAGGTTAGTTCCCGATTCTAATCCATAATCACATGAATTATGCGCTGGAACACTAAATTCACACCACTGACAAGACATTACATACGATTAGTCGAGTTGTCACGTCACGAGCAGTAGCGTGCAGATGATAAACACTCAAAACTATTTACAACGCATAATATCAGAAGCCAGTAGTAAAAAGATCTTTTGTTCTTCTTCTTCTTATTAAGCACGGTGTTGCCAACAGACTGTTGGTAGCAGTTGTAACATGGTTGTAACTAGCGCCCCCCCAGAAATGTCTTGAAAAACCGCCAGAAACCGCTGGTAATATTTGCTTAGAGATGATAGTGGATGACTCTGCCACAATTTTGCAGATCTGGAGAGGATGTTTAGGCAAGTGTTGCGATGAGTTTGAATTTAACATTGAAATTATAAATAAAATACAAATAATCACGGCTTACAGTTCACCGGAGGATGAGTTGGAAGCATTTGATTTTGTTTTAGATTAATTGCTAAATGCCCCTTTTCTCAAGTTTGTGCGTAGTTTTTTTAAAGTTTTATAACTTAGAGTTTGTTATGAGTTTTGGTATAGTACAGGGTATCATTTATTATTAGTTTTTTGCTTACCACAGTTATTACTAGTTATTATAACGACTAATGATAGTTATAATGGTTAAATACCTTAAATTGTCCTTTTTTTACTTGTTTTCAACTTTATTTATTATGTATATTTATTTGTTACGTTTTTATTAAAGTAATATTAGTATTTTACGTTACATCTTTTATTTATCAAAATTTGTTCTGGTATAGTACAAAAAAGCCAGTGTTTTTTTAGGCAATCTTGGGCAATCTAGTGGTGTGCACTGTTGGCAACGCTGGTTG